>OX352774.1:144204651-144207151 GCA_947095535.1 Poecilobothrus nobilitatus | reverse complement strand
CAAGTGTCACGAACAGAACAATTCGACGCGAGAAATGATTATGACCCTCCGCCCGATTTACGGCCTCCGCCACCTCAGTGATTGCATCAACCGTCGACCGACCCGACCTGAAGCCAAACTGCCGTGGCGATAGGCCTCCCGCGTCCGCGATGGCGCACTGCAACCGCGACCTCAGCAACTTCTCCAAAACCTTTCCAGCCGTGTCTAACATACACAGCGGCCGGTAGTAAGAAGGAAGCTCCGGGTCCCCCTTCCCCTTGCCCACCAGCACAAGTCGTGCTACCTTCCAGCGTTTTGGGAAGACTCCCGCTGAAAGACACGCATTGTGCATGTTCAGCAAGAGGTTAGGGTTAACCCGGTAGACCCGCTTCCAAATTTCAACCGGGAATCCATCCGGCCCAGGCGCCTTCCTTGGTTTGAAAGAGCTAGCAGCCGCTTCCAATTTCTCCATGCGAAAGTAGGCGATCTCATCCACATTTTCGAAATTCCTCCGTATTCTTTCCGGGTGCACCGGAAAGAGCCCGCGAACTATATAGTCCATCGATGCAGCATCCATAAGGTTGGTACAGCCTCGGGTACCAATTTTTTAGACACGATTTTGTAACCCAAACCCCATGGGTCCGCATCAATGTCCTCCCGCAGCTTTTTAAAACAGTGAGCCTTGCTGCTACCAATAGCATGGCGAAGCTCCTTCTTTTTGGCCTTGTGATCTGCAGACCAACGGGCAGCCTCATCCCGGCTTCTGGCGCGGTTCAACAGGCGCCGAAGCCTAAGGCACTCCCTTCGAAGCTCCGCGATTTGACGAGTCCACCAGTATACAGGTCTCTTCCCATGCCTAGGCCGGCTGCGAGGAATGGAAGCCTCACAAGCCTCGCCAACCAGCCGTAAGGTAGAATCGACGATCATCTCGCAGTGGGCCCGACTCCCCTGCTCGGTATTCATGGGTGCCACCACCTCCCACAAAACCGAACTGGGAACCCAGCCTCATCAATTCTACCCACGTTCCAGGAAGAGCGGCCAGCAGGCATCGCCTGCCGCTGCTGACCTTCGTGGAACTCGAACCTAAATACTATATACTGGTGGTCGCTACCCGTATAATCCTCGATCACATGCCAATCCGCAACACGAGAAGCAAGTCGCTCGGAAGCAAACGAGACATCTGGGATGGTTCCTGCGCAACCAGGACGTCTAAAGGTTGGCGTGTTTCCGACGTTCAGGACAAGGAGACCCGTCCTGGACGCCAGCTCCAACACATACCCCCCTCTAGCATTCGGAATTGGCATTCCCCATTCCAGTGCCTTCCCGTTGAAATCGCCGCCCACTACCACGCCACCAGCAACACCAAGGATCAAGTCCTTGAAATCGTCTAGTTTCTGCAGGAACTCGCCAATGGGCTCGTTTGGGGTGAGGTAGACACTTATGAAAGTGACTTCCCTGCACCTAATCCAAACGAACCCGCGGCCGCGACCGTGCTCTCTCACTGGGATTCGCCCAGGATTTTGTATCCATATGGCCGCTGTGCCCGTCTCATCTGCATACCAGGGAGAAGGATGGTCATACCCATACTGCTCACCAATGAGCAACAGGTCGACCTCCTTCTCCGCAGCTAGCTGGCGAAGAAGGTCATTTGCAACCACGCTCCTATGTAAGTTTGCCTGCATTATCTGGACCATCGTGGAGCCTTTGCCTTCATTAATGCTGCCCTGAATACGGCGCATCTTCCCGTTCCCGACGCATGGGTCACACTGTCGCCTGTGGCTCCCATGCTAATGCAGAGAACACAGCTCTCCTTCTGGCTACAAACTTTTGCCTGGTGACCCTCTCCGCCGCACTTTCGGCAGAGACTGCTCCTGTTCGGCCCTTTGCAGTCCCGCGCCATGTGACCATAGTCGAGGCACCTGAAGCATCGCCCCGGGTCGACTCTTCTCCGCACTGTGCAGTTCACCCAGCCAACTTTGACTTTACCAATGGACATCAGCGAACGAGCTCCTCGCTCGCCAATATCCACAATGGCAAACCTCTGCTTTCGTTCATTTACAGCAGTAAGCCCTACACGGAGGTCCCTTGCATCCGGGACTGCCAGCCGTATGGCTTCCTCAACTTCGCCCTGTGTAACGAGGCAGTCCAACCCTCGGATTTCAAGAGAGCATTTAGGCTCAAGTCCGCTTACCACAGCCCTGTTACCCAATGCCCCTGGATCGCTAAGCGGAAGTCCTCTTTGTTCTTGGTCCCAGGGCCAAGCTCAATGAGCACTCTCCCGGCCCTCGTCTCTCGAACACCTTTTATATCTGTGGCCGACTCCTCCGGTTTCACACTGGCGCGGATTTCAGCCAGCACTTTCGCGTATGTCAATCCTTCACTTGGCCTTATTAGGACTGCATCCGGTTTCACTCTTGGCCCCCGTCTACGTTTCTTTTTAGGCTCAGTCTTAGTCACCACATCTCTGACTCCCACTTGTTGTGGAGGCTGGATTTGCGTCGGCTGGGCTGATGCCTTCTTC
>OX352774.1:144031755-144201951 GCA_947095535.1 Poecilobothrus nobilitatus | reverse complement strand
AATTTCTTTTAGATATGAATGAATGAGATAATTTTTCTAGTAAAAATTTCAGTAGTATATTGATTTTCGTTATCTCGTGCGCTACTTTAAATATGTACATATATAAATTTAATAATTAAAATTATTTGTAAATTTTTGAAATTTAATTTAAGAATGTTCGAAATGTGAATATAAAATATAAAATGGAAACAAAGTGGTATTTGAAACAATAAAAAATAATAAATGAAATTAAAACTAGTGAAAAATAATGAAATTAAAATTGAATAAGTGACTAATTATTAAAAATATGTTTAATTTTATTATTATCGTTGAAATTGGAAATGCTAAAAACTTTGCTCGTCTTGTTTTGACGTAAATAAATTGTATTTTTTTTAACCCATAAGAACTCCATTTTTTTTTTTGATAATTTAATTGATTTCGCCTCAAAGTAAAGCTTACTTTGAAGCGAAGATAAAAGTTGGCGAAAAAATATTTCATTATTATTACCTTCAGACGTCAAACTGAGTTCAGCTGTGAATAAAGGTCCAAAGCTTTTCTTCTTAGATAAAATGTCATTATTGTTGATAGTTCAAAAATGTCAAAAATTGTTGTTGATAGTTCTTCTTATACTATTTATATATGTTAGGTTTATTGCAAGAAGTGAGATATCTATTTCACCCGTTACATTTACAAATAACGAATTCCAATTGTTGGCTATGTTGTTTTCATTACTAATAGTTTCATTAATGATTTGTAAGGACTTGATAATTGTGTTTGGACTACAGGAATCAGTGTTGAACATTATTTTTTTGTAAAATTTCCACAAGTTTTTAGAATTAGATATTTCAGAGTCAACGTCTTTTGAAAAATAAATTTTGGCTAACTAGGAGTCTCGTTTTCTTATATAGGTTTAGAACACTAGTGTTATCACTGTATCTGGCTGAATATTAATTGTAGTACGAGTCTCTTATTTTTATTTTATTTAGTATCTCCTTCGTCATCCATTTTTTTATTTTCTCCCGTTTTAACCGCGAAGTTCTTGTATTCTTTATTATGATATGACCCAAATCAGCGACAAAGTCATCAAATTCGTCATACGAATCTAGATTTGAACAAAAATTAT
Organism: Poecilobothrus nobilitatus; assembly: GCA_947095535.1. NCBI lineage: Eukaryota > Metazoa > Arthropoda > Insecta > Diptera > Dolichopodidae > Poecilobothrus > Poecilobothrus nobilitatus. Next base: position 144,200,849 of record OX352774.1, on the reverse strand, counting down.
CGAGTTTGATTTTATCATAATGTAAGACTGTTTTCTCTACCGTTTTTTCTTTTATTAATGTTTCGAGATTCATGTTAATGAGAAACATATCGTGATCAGAAAGAGAAGTACCAGTTATCCCGAAATTATATTTGTATCTAACCAAGTCGCTAACAAAATGGTCAATAATTGTTGAATTGGAAATTCTGGTGGCAAATTCAGGAGCTATTTTATTATATATTAAGATGCCATTACATAGCAGGGTATTTGTATATGTTAATACTTGTAAATTATTGATGTCAAGGAGATTTAAATTCATATCATCTAATACTATGGAGTTTTTATAACAGGCTGTTATTTGATCTAACTTATCAATAAAGTCTGCTATATGAGTCTTGTGCGTCCTATAAATACCAATAATGTGAATGTTATGGCTGGTTAATTTTATAGTTGAGATATTTGTTTTGTAAAATTCCTCTTCACTTATAAAAATTGAATTAATATTTTCTCTAACATATATGACAACACCCCCATTCGGCTCCTGCATATTTCAAAAGTACGGCGCGAAACCAGTTATATTAAAGAATGCATTCCTTTTCTAATAAGCCATATTTCATCCAGAACGATTATGTGGATGTCAAAGTCAAATGTATAAATCAAAGATTCCAAACCGTATAATTTATTTCGAAGACTTTAAATATTAATGCAAATAATATTTAAATTTTTGTTATTCTTTGTAAATGATTTTAGGTTGCATACCCCTTACATATGTGATGCACTCTTATTAAAAGATGGGTTTATAGAATTATTAGTAGTGAGCATTTGTTAAAAAAAAAATTAAATAAAACATAAAATATGGCAAAATTCAATAGAAAAAAAAACAAACAACAAAACGAAATTATGATTAAAAATAAGAAACTGAAAAAGTTGACCATGTGCCTTTATTTTTTTAATATGAGCTAATGAATAGAAAGAAACAAAAAATAAGTGAAATTTAGCATATGATTTTACTGTTAAAGTAGAAACACAATTTCTTTTAGATATGAATGAATGAGATAATTTTTCTAGTAAAAATTTCAGTAGTATATTGATTTTCGTTATCTCGTGCGCTACTTTAAATATGTACATATATAAATTTAATAATTAAAATTATTTGTAAATTTTTGAAATTTAATTTAAGAATGTTCGAAATGTGAATATAAAATATAAAATGGAAACAAAGTGGTATTTGAAACAATAAAAAATAATAAATGAAATTAAAACTAGTGAAAAATAATGAAATTAAAATTGAATAAGTGACTAATTATTAAAAATATGTTTAATTTTATTATTATCGTTGAAATTGGAAATGCTAAAAACTTTGCTCGTCTTGTTTTGACGTAAATAAATTGTATTTTTTTTAACCCATAAGAACTCCATTTTTTTTTTTGATAATTTAATTGATTTCGCCTCAAAGTAAAGCTTACTTTGAAGCGAAGATAAAAGTTGGCGAAAAAATATTTCATTATTATTACCTTCAGACGTCAAACTGAGTTCAGCTGTGAATAAAGGTCCAAAGCTTTTCTTCTTAGATAAAATGTCATTATTTTCTCCGAGTTCAATTTTACAATACACAAGCAGCTTGAAGATGTGTTTTGATTGTTGTTTTTTTTTTGTAATAGTGTTATAGAAAATGATTTTTCATCGGGTAAATTGATATACAATTTTCTGAAAATGTTACAGAATTGTGGATTTTTTAGACCTGATTGTAAGTCAGCCACCACAGGTTTGCGAAAGTTACTGAAATTATAATTTTTTATGTAACATTTGCAGATGCTTCTTAAAATTTTTATCTGCAAATGATAATATCTATTTTATATTTTTTTAAAGTGAAAGAGCTTTAATATTTAAAAATTATAGTGATTAAATATTTTTAATTTTTTATTTTTGCTAAATCTAAAGAAAAAATCTATACTCAAACCTTTTATAACATTTAGATATCTCTTTTAAGAAAATTTGACATATATAGATATCTGAACATTTTTTCCCCCCTTTTGGAAATAATTAAAACTTTGTGGAAAATATTTCCTTTATCTAGAATAAAGAATTTTTTTTTTTTATTTGTGAAAACTCAACACTCGTTTTTAATATCTTCATTCTTATTATCTCTTCATTCTAAAATCAAATTTAACTAAAATATTGTTGAAATTGTTACGACTGAAAATATTTATTCTTTTGAGCAATTATTGTTCTTCTTTACTCGAAAATTATTTTTATTTTTAATAGAGATTGTTTGTGATTGTGTTTGCAAATTTTGATTTTTTTTTAATATTCAACAAACTCAATAATAATTTGGGATACCAATAAATCGCTGAATCATATAAAAATTCGTCTTTGAAAATCACTGCATATTATTGTGATTCTATTACATTTCTTCTAAAATTAATTTTATTATTGACTTTTGTGTTTAAAGTGTTTCTAATTGAAGCGAAAAAAATTCAATATTTTCGTAATTCTGTCTTTCTTAGCACTTTATTTTATACTTTAAATACTTTAGTTGTAAGTTACGGTAAAATTAATCTTTTGTTCATTATCTTGATCTCTAAATTATATTGAGGTATTAATTTTGATAATTATTTTCAGTTTAAAAAAAAAAACTTTATTCATTTTCCTTTTATCTTAATTAACTAACTTTTGTACAGTTTTGTTTTTTTCTACTATTGTTGTCATTTGATAATCTAGAGTGAGAGTTTGGACAGTTGTGTTCTTCAACTATTGTTGTTATTTGATACAGTTTTGTTTTCTTGCATTATTGTTGTCATTTGATAAACTTTCACTTGTAATTCGACAAAATCTTCTACTGTTTGTCAACATGACGCAAAGGTTAAATTCAACTATGATACCTTCACCAGAACCAGAAGTAAACCCTTTACCAAAAACAGGCACTAGCACAAGCACTAACCAGTTGCCTGTAATTCCGGAAGAACCGAGAAGGAAAGAGTCATTAAGACTAATTATCTCTGGAATAATCCAATCTGAACTTAAGAGAATTTTTGAAAGTAGACAAAATGAAAGTTTCACAAACAGAAGTCAAAAAGACGGACAATTAGACCAAAGTATAAGCATCGATGATAGAAATTTCTCCAGTATAAATAAAATACCAGATGTTGTTAAAATTCTAAGAGAATTTTCCAGGTTAACGGTGAATTCGGATTATCGTCGTCGTCGTGAATTCGAAGCGTCGAGGGAATACTAACAACGTATGACCACTTGAAAGGTACTTCAAAATATTTTGGCATCCTCAGTGTAGTACGTAATAAAATTATCGGAAGCGCTGACGTCGCCCTTGAATACCCCACTAGATTGGAAACAAATAGTAAAATGTCTTAATATGCACTACTCTGACAAACGAGACTTGGGTACGTTAGAATACCAAATGACTATGTTAACACAGAACAGTAATAGTATTCAGGAATTTTATCATGAGGTTTACCACCATCTCTCAATAATCTTGAATAGAATTTCTTCCATGGAATTGGGTCAAGAATCTTTAAGAACAATGACATAAGCATATAGGGATAAGGCTCTAGATACTTTTATCAGGGGTCTTAAAGGAGATCTTCCAAGCTTGTTAAGTATGCGTGAACTCGAAGATTTACCACAGGCTCTCTATTTATGTCTAAAGTTAGAAAATGTAAATATAGAACAAACCATGTATCAGACATTTGCTTAAACCAAGCATCAGTTATGTTGTTCATTTAGTGAACTACAACAATTAACTGAAAAAGTCATCATTTACAAGGGTTAGTATGTTAGTATATTAGTATGTTAGTAAGTGATGATACTTAGATATTAAATGATACTAATTAATGTTAGTAACGATGTTAATGGTAATAAGAAACAAGAAAAAAATAAAGAAACCAACATGCAACTTAGATTAAAAATGACAAACTAATTATGCAGACTACGATAATTAATCATGCTCGTGTAAAGTTTGGCTCTCAGTGTTAATTTGCTAATACTAATATCGAAGAGCTCAGACCTTGAGTTTATCTCTCTTAACATACGCTCAAATTTGCCATAGTCTGTAGAATGGTGTGACAAATTAAACAGCTCCGATCTCAAATTATTCAGATTTTCTCTAAACCGCATTTGTGCGCGAATAGAGGGGGAGTTGATATCACCAGAGGCGGAATTGATATCTGTTTTTTTAATAAGTTGATCGTTGAGGACATAATTATAATTGATTGTTGAGTTAGCTTGAAAAGCTCATAATTAGGCATTTGCAAACATTCAGTTTGAGATTGTTGTTTCTGCACCAGGAACTAAATTGGTTGAGATCATATTGTAACAACTCACAATCACGAGTGGAAGTTATAGTTTTGCAGATTTTGGTATCATCAACGAAACTAAGAAACTAAGACGAAAGTGGGATAAACATAGGGGACTGTCATAGGTCGACACTACGAAAAATAAAGGACCTAGATGGCTGCCTTATGGCACTCCTGAATTTGCAACGTAAGTTGAGGAAATGTGGATCAAAAAAGGACCTGGTATGACCTATGACAAATAAGACGATAACCATTTAAGGCTATGACTTGAAAATCCTACTGCTTTATGCTTTTTAAAGATAAGTTTATAGGGAATTAGATCAAAGGCCTTACTGATATCTATGAATATTATTAGTAACTGTAGATCTACCCTTTTGGAAACCATGTTGTTCTGGTGAAATAAATGGTTGACAATAACCAACAAAATACGACCACATTATTTTTGCAAATAATTTGGGAATAGTTGACAGTTTAGCAATCGGTATATAATTGCTTACAACGCAACGAGCGCCTTCTTATGTATCGGGTTAATAAATTAAAGTTTCCAGGACTCAGGGAAAGAGTCACATTGAATTGACAAATTGAATAATTTGCAAATGGTACCTACCAAATTTTGTGCACAAAATTTTAAATTTTAAATTTTAATATTATTGGTGGAACTCCGTACGTGAAGTCATCTTCTAGAGGTGAGGTATTAAGATATCTTCATTTATTACAATAGTCTTAATGTCAAAATTTGAAAGAGATGCAGGAACTAGGTTATCTAAATATGACTGCTTTGGCTCTAAAACCGCGTTCTGGTTAGTAATGGAGAAGAATGTGGCAAAAAAGTTGGAAACAGACTCCGAGTTAATTGATGCTGTTTCTTCGTAACACAAAGCCGATTGGTAAACATCAGTCCTACGTTTACTATTAACAAAATCATAAAAACGTCGCGGATTGGAATAAAATTGCGATTTAATTCTGTCAATATAATTTTTATATAAAGTATCTGATAGAATTTTGAATCTATTATAGATATCAAGAAAGGTGTTATAATGGGCAATGGAATTAGTTTCCATATATTTTTCCCATGAAGAATTTCGTTTGTTCCTCAGAGAACGCAATTCTTTAGATGACCATGGCGCTGAGTAGTCAGAGTATTCATGAGATTTTGTAGGAATTGCTAGGCTAAACATGTTGTTAGCATCTCATAAAACCATTTAAGGCTGATGTTCAGATTTGATGAAGAAAAAATTGATTTCACATTGAGTTAGCCTATAAGTCAGTTTAAATATGTGAAATCAGTTTTCGCAAAATCAAACTTTAAATAATTATCAGAAATAGAGGGTTTATTCGAGGAGTCAACATTGAGAAATATATCTTTCGGAGGGTGATAGTCGTCTATATTAGTGAAAGTTAATTCACTGGGGGATGCCCAACAGTTGTCATGATCTGAAGAAAGGACAAGATCTAATTGTCCGTCTAAGTTGTTTGTGACAGAACTAATTTGTTGTTGTAGATCAATGCTATTTAAGCCATCAATAAAAATTGATTCAAAATTCAGTGAAATATTATCTGCAATCAAGAAATTATTTGTATCAGACCATAACCACTTAATGTTTGGAAGATTGAAATCACCTAGAACTAGAAGACTATCAAAAGTAGCAAGTTTACGGTAAATATTGTTTACCGAAATAATGAGCTCATTATAACTCTCAATTTTGTTAGAATTACTAGGTGAAATATCACAAGTGTAATGAATAAATTGGCATTTAAGTGCCTAAAGGAAATTTGCACATAAATCATTTCAAATAGGTCAGAAGATGGCAAATCGACTACACTGCTCAAAAACGTTGTTTTGACAGCTAATAAAGCTCCACCGCCGCGTTGGCCAAAAGAGGAGGTATCGTGCGGAAGAGCCATAGATTTTAAAAAGGCAGAGTGCCTTTTAGTACCTAAATCTCTCATGTTTTGGTAAAATATTGAGAGGTTCTGTGGTTTTTACTCAAATCATAGTCAAAATAATATTTATTTATTTATTTATTTATTTAGTTAATATAACTACTTTATAATTAAATAATTTCAAAATTCCTTCATTACAATTGTTATTACATAAACTTATTTCTCACATATTCCACAATTTTGTTTTTAAATATATTTGTATTTATTTCATTACCTAATTCAAAAGTTAATTCATTGAAAATCTTTAACCCATTATACATCAGCATATTTTTAGTCTTTTCATTTCTAAATATATTTAATCTAAAACAATTTACATTTCTTAAACTATAATTATGAATATCTGATACATAAACCAAACGCTCACCTAAATAATTTGGATATTTACCTATTTTCATCTTGTGGATTATTACTAACACATTCATTAAAATTCTTTGATTGACGCTTAGCCATTTTAAAGTATTTAATATAAAATCACTTTATGTGAATCTAATTGATTTGAGAATTATTCTCATAGCTATTCTGTAGCCTTTGCAGTCTAATTTTATTAATATTACTCATCATAAATAAAATGGTTCAGCAATATTCAAAATGCGTTTTAATAATTGTATTATAATTTGTTATTGCACTTGTAAAACTTAAATTCTTTCTTATTTTTGAAAAAAAATAAATCTTTTTTGAAATTTTACTACAAATGTAATCAATATGTTTTTTAAAATCTAGCTTATTATCTAATATAACACCTAAATATTTTCATCTACTTTTTCAATTATTTCATTTTCTATTTTAATATTGTTAACTGAGTTTCCATTAATAAACATACATTTTGTTTTCTCAATATTTAAACTAAGTTTATTCATTCTAAACCACATACTTAAACTACCTAAATCATTATTAATGTTTTGTATACTTTCCTCCACGGTATCCGCAACGGAATAAAGCATCATCTGCGAATTAAACAATATTTGATAATACCACTCGTTCTATATCATTCACATATATTAAAAATAGTAGCATACCGGGAATAGAGGCTTGCGGCACACCTAGCAATCAACAGCATCTGATAAAGTATCATTAAATTTAGTTCTTTGCTTCCTATTAAATAGATAAGAACGAAACCACTCCAATTCTACTTCCCTTATAATATAACTTTCTAATTTTATTAATAACAAATTTCTGTCAACCGTTTCTAATGCTCTTATATTTATAAATTGTACTGATTTTATATTATTATTTATTTCATTTATCTTTCAACAAAAAAATTATTAAATTTATTAGCAATCTTTTTATGTTCAATTATTTTTTCATTATTAAAAATTACTTCATTAATGACATGTGGGTTTTTTTTAAAAACATATTTTTTTGGAGAAGTACAGTTTAATCACTAGTTTGAATTTTATTACTGATACATGTAAGCATTTTTGTTTTAGTTAAGTCGCTTTTATATAAATTTCTAATATGCTTATAATTAAGCCAATCCCTATTATTATTAGGTAATTTTGCTTTAGCGTACAAATTAATTTTTTGAGTTTTTAATAACCTTAGTTCATTTGTATACCAATTAATTTGATTTTGTTTGATATCTTTTACTACCACAACACAACCACAAAAAAAAAAGTCTTTCACTATATTATGTAAATTATTACTAAATATATTTGCTTTACTATTACAATCTACAAAGTAAGTTGTTGCAATATCATTAAAAATTATTCTATTTCTAAATAAGTTTTTGTTACATTTCAAAAATTTAATTTTTGTCTTTTGTATTTTTACATTATTATCGTCTTTTATTATTATTTTCACTGTTTCATGGTCAGAAATTTTAAGCTTTTTCTCTATTTGTATCTCAATATTATTAATCTTATTAGTTAAAACCCAATTAATTAAAGATTTACTGTTTTTTGATATTCTTGTGTATTCACTAACTATTTGTTTGATCCCATTATCAACTAATATTTGGCTAGCTTTAATTTTAATACTATTTTCCGTTTTCCAATCCACATTAAAATCACACAAACTCACACTTATTATTAGTTATCAGCACCTCCACTTGATCAAAGTTATTTCTTAGATATTTAACGAAAAATATATTTCTTGGATAACTTCAAATATATTTCTTGGATATTTAACGATAAACCCACAATTTATCGTTATCATTTAATTGCTAGTAACAAATTCTATCCGATTCATGCTTCATTTTTCGTTGGTACACCTTACAGTCGGAACTGGTAAATGGAAAGCATTGCAATCATCATTACTTAAATTTAATTTTTGTTTTAATTTTAAACAATTAATGCATTGAATTTCATTCACATTTTTAACACAATCTAATTTGCTATGGCCTCCTTCACCACACTTATGGCAACGCTGCTCTTCCTCTTTACACCTATTACTTGTATGATTAAAACCAAGACACTTAAAGCACCTTAGAATACTCTTTTTTTCATATACTGGACATATCACTATCTTTTTCTATCCCACTCTTTATTTTTCTTATAATTTTTAAATGATATTTTAGTTATAATTTTTTTAAATGACTCTCCATCAACTTCTAAAATAGTGTTAAATACTTCCTTATTATTAAATGACGGATATGTTTTCAAACATTTAATAGTTAAACACTCTATATCATTTTGATTCTTAATTGTATTAATAATTTTTTTTCAAATTGCTTGTACTCTGATCTAAACCACTACATTTCACTCCTGAGTGAAAAATTTTCCCACATACACCCATGCACCTTCTACTCGATTCTCCTCTAATTGCACCTCTACATTTATTGCACTCTTCTGGCATTATGTAGTATATGCTATACACACCATAAAATAGAATATAATTAAATTGTTTTTAAATGAATAATTTTAAATTAAGTCTTGCTTTTATACGCGTTTATATATATATACACAATACAGTTTGTAAATACAAATAACACTCACTTTTTTAACACTTTTTTCTTTTATAAATTATAATTGTCATTAATTTAATTTTAAATTCAAATAATATTAATATAATTGCTATAAATTATAATAATAGAATAGTAAACAATGATAGCTTAATATATAAAATTTCACAATTTATAAAATTTATGCAATAATCAATCTTTTAACCACGTTAATTAAATATTTAAACCGGAAATGATTCACCAACGTGTTGAATCTATAGCACTCTCTAAAAAATTGAAAAGATACCAACCAGCCACTTCACACCCACAGGGAAAAGTTAACTCACGATTTATCTCAAAACCAAATTACAATTTACAACACCAATCTTATCAAAATCCTCAGTATTACCAAAAACCAAACTTTCAGAATCGCTTCCACTCAAATCTGCCGAATCGCCCTCCACCAAATTTTCAAAATTATTCTCAAAGAAATACGCAATACCATAATAACAAAAAATTCTACCAAAAACCTAGAGTAGCTCAAGCGAACTTTGAACATTCTCAACATTCAAGAATAAATAATTACCAGAATAATTAACAGAACCAGAACCAGTTCAACAGTCTCATCAAAATGAAACGACAAATCCTTTTCCAAACTTTAACAGACATACAATAACAGAACCAGACCTTCCTGAAACAGATTTGATTAACATTCTTCAAAAATATTTAAATCCAAATATCGGAATAATGCCCTAAGACACCACTATGGGAAAAATACAAAATACCTTTTCATTTTAAAAATTATAAATCAAGATCTACAAGAATACTACCTAAAGAAATAGATACTGGACGATTGTGAACAGAACGAAATTGTAGCATATCGTCGTACTCACAGAGCTGCAGCAGAAAAGAAAATACAAATATTGGAAAGATACTACTTCCCTAAGCTAACTAGCAAAATAAATAATTTTGTAAAAACGTGCCAACAAAATAAATATGACAGGCATCCCACTAACCCAGAAATACAAAGCACCCCTATTCCAAGTTACGGAGGACATACACTTCACATCGATATCTTTTCGACAGAACGAAAATTAGTTTTAACTGACATAGATGAATTAACTAAATTCGCACAAACAAGTATTATTCAAGATAGACCCATCGAACATATCCGGCTTCCATTGAGAGACATCTTATAATGGATGTTCAAAATTGAGGTATCATTTTGATTTTGCCGCCATTTTTTTTCTACCTGAAATTTTTATACGAGGTTTCTTTAGGTATATTCTAAATACATTCCGGTTAGTTAAAATGGAACGTTACACGAAGGAACAACGTGTTTTTGTTATTACAACATTTTTTGAAAATGGTAAAAGTTTTCAAGATGTAATTAGGAAATTTCGAACAAAATTTGGTAGAGAAAATGCTCTAACAAATCGTGCCATCAAGCTGATGGTTGATAAATTTCTAGAAACTGGATCTGTTCTTGATAACAGAGGCAACATTTATCAATGTAGTGGCCATTCAACCGAGAATGTAGCAGCTGTGAGCAGAAGTGTTGAAGAAGATCCAAAAACTTCCATTCGTCATCGTTCGCAGCAATTAAACATCAAACCATTCACATTATTCAACATTTTGCATCGTGATCTCCATTTACAGGCTTATAAGATCCAGCTGACGCAAGAATTAAAACCAACTGACCATGCATTACGTCGGCAATTCGTTTCTTTGGAAATCGAAAAACAAGAAGAAAATGAGAATTTTTTTAACAAAATAGTCTTCACCGACGAAGCTCATTTCCAGCTCAATGACTACGTCAATAGACAGAATTGCCGCATTTGGGGTGAAGAGAATCCAAGGGTTATCTTAGAGCAACCAGTATATCCACAAAAAGTTACGGTTTGGTGTGGTTTGTGGTCAGGAGGAATCATCGGACCATATTTTTTTGAAAACGCAAATGGAAATGCGATTACGGTCAATGGAAATCGCTACATGGAGATGATCCGAAGCTTTTTGTGGCGGGAAATGATGATTTGGACGTAGAGAATATGTGGTTTCAACAGGACATTGCCACTTGCCACACAGTAAGAGAAACAATGGATCTTTTGAAGGAAAAGTTCGAAGATCGCATTATTTCTCGTAGAGGAAGAGTGATGTGGCCACCAAGATCGTGTGATTTGACACCGTTGGATTTTTTTTTGTGTGGTTTTGTGAAATCGAAAGCGTACAGCAATAACCCCACAACAATTCAAGAGCTTAAAAACAACATTATCGAGCAGATTTCAACCATTGAGAACAGTTTATTGAAAAACGTGATTCAGAATTTTGGTAAATGATTGGAAGCCTGCCGAAGTAGTAGAGGGGGCCACTTGGCCGACATAATTTTTCATTATTAACCGGAACCTATTTGTAATAAATTAAAATAAAAATATATTTAATATTTCAAAAAAAAATCTTTTTTTATTAAAATTAAAATGATACCTCAATTTTACTATGGTATACCTGAATGGGTTGTCATATATAACGAAAATTTTCTTAACTCAACTTCAATAAGAGCAATGATTGAAGATAAGCTAAAAATTAAAATATTTACAACTCCATCGTATAGGAGTGTAGTAAACGGGCAGGTAGAAAGATATCATTGTACTCTCTCTGAAATAATGCGATGTCCAAAAGTAGAACAAATAAATCGCACTTTCGAAGAACTTCTCGAAAGAGCGGTAAATGAGTACAATCACACTATACATTCTACTACAGGGAAAAAACCTATTGAACTTTTGTTAGGAAGAAGTTCCAATTTTATACCTATAGAATTTGAGATAACTAGATTTTCTAAAATAGAAAAAGTTAGAAACAAATAATTAAAAATTTGTGATATTACATAATCTTAAAAGGAAAAAATTAAAGAATTATAGGAGAGGCCAAATAATTTACGTAAAACACAATAAAAGGTTAGGTAGTAAATTAACAATAACATATAGCAAAGAAATAGTTAAAGCAAATAGAAATAGTATAGTTATAACAGAATCTGGAAAAACAGTTTCTCTCTGCTCATAGCAGTATGTGAACTCCAGTTACTAGACTATTCAAAATTACAGCTAGTCAGCATACAATTAAGAAAAGCAAAAATTCAGGAAGGGAAATTTAAATTAATCCATTTTACCGAACTATCAGCTTTCCAACATGCAGCAGATGAAATTAACGAAGATTTCGAATCACATATCCTTACTTCACATCCACTCTCTCCCTATCTAAAACATGAATCAATACAAATACAAGATTTCTTCGTTGCACTTAATCCAAATCGGAAAAAACCATTCAGGGATCCATTTCCAGGTTGTCCAAGAACAACCTGGAAATGGATCGCTGGTACACCAGATCATGATGATTTTATCATGATTAAAAGGAAAATTAACAATATTTTAGAGAATACTAATAGACAGGTGATAATCAATAATGTTCACAATGAGAGTCAATAATCTAACTAAAATTACAAATGAAATTCTAAACATCATTAAAGAAGAAAACTTTTTCCATAATGCATCAGGATTTAAATTATAATATAAACTGAAATTCATAAAAGAAGACATTTTTAATATTAAATACGCCATACAGTGCGCAAAGCTAGGCGTTAAAAATTCTATGTTACTTTTCAAAGACAAAATAAAGGTCTTAACAGACGTATTGCATAAGGAAAATTGCCATATTCCGTTCCAAAAGAAGCTCTAAACTTCTCTGAAGTAACTAATACAGAAATTTATGAAAAATTTTTAATAAAAGTTGTAAAATTTGATAATATTGTAAATCAAATTGAATATGAAAAAATTCTGTTAAATAAAAACTAAAAGTATGGTATCTTAAACAATTGTAAAATAATTAACTCTATATCAATCTGTAATGAAAACGATATTGTAAATCTAAATACCTCTACATACTTGTCTTGCAAACTTGTTAGATTGCAAGACTGTAGAAATTTCGACATGTAACGTAATCAATAATCAACATATTCCTACTGTGGAAGAATTATCCGAAGGCATCTTACTGCTAAATCAATTCAAGAGTGTTATTAAAATCGAGGACAATCAACAAAATCTTTCAGGTACCTATCTCATCAAGTTTCATAATTCTACAATTTCAATTTGTGACAAATTATTCAGATCAAAAGAAGAATCATCTGTTAAACAACTACCACCCATACTTCAACCACTTTCAATCAAGAAAAAATTTAGAGAACATCTATCATTGGGATTTCTAAGAGATATTCACATGAATAACACCAAGTAAATTAAAACACTACGCTCTAAAAATGCTACTGATCAACTCATAAGCTACAGTTCAACAACAGTAATCATAATTATTCTCTTCATAGTAATTCTGATCACGAGATTCAGAGCCAAGTTTGTTATTAGAAATAAATCGCAAAGTACGGCAGTAATAGAAAACATCATACCAATCAATGAGCAAGAAGATTTTAGTAAATCATCATCATCATCAAAACCGACATTACAACCAAGGCCATCTTTATTTTCACAGGGCAACTCTACTGAAAAGGAAAGTTCAACAAATACTACAATAGATCTAGCACTATATCACAAGCCAGAAATTTCAAGAAGGAAGTTCTATGACAGCAAACTGTTCTAAATCAAATGAGGACATTTAAATCTAAGACGTAATGAGTTACCAAAGTTAACCACAATCTCCTAATCTAAAATTTCAATAATATTTTTATCAAGTAAAATTATCATATTTCTTTTTATTCCAAAATGCATGATAAACAAAAAAGTTTTTAAAAATTATATTAGAACAAAGAACTCTGTAATTTTAAAATATCAACTTTTATTTTATCAGTACAAAAACGCATTTTGTACTGATAAGCATTTTTTTTATAAATTGACGCTTTCAAACAAGAAAGTAAAGGTATAAAAATGAAATTGTATTAGTCTTAATATTATTGTCACGAAATAAGGACATATTTTTTATAATGAAAAAAAAATTTTTTAATTTTTTTTTTTTTTAAATCAAATAAGTTTTAACCACCAGCAAAATTAACTTATATAGATAATCATTTTGGATACTAAATTCATTAAAGGCAGTTAAAGGGTGTATACATAGATGTACAACTTGTCATATTTTTAAAGCATCATCAGCTTCTCAGTTAATGGCAAATCTTCTTAAGCCTCGTGTAACGATATCCAGACCGTTAACTAATTACGGTGTTGATTATGCTGGGCCTTTTACCTTAAAAGCATCTATTGGTCAGGGAACTAAGACATTTAAGGGTTACAAAGCTCTATTTATTTGTTTGAGTAGCAATAAAGCAATAAATTTAGAAGTGGTTAGTAATTTAACATCAAGTCCATTTCTTGTAGCATTTAAAAGATTTGTTAGCAGAAGAGGACCAGTTACAAATGTTTATAGTGATAACATCAAAGACAATTTTCTGTGAATTTCTGTGGAGCAAGCAAAATTTTAGCTGATTTATTCAACCAACCAAACTATCAAGACGAAATTAAAAGTTTGTTAAGCGAAGAAGGAGTTCAGTGGCATTTCATACCACCCGCATCACCATTTTTTCTTTACGATAGTACTGGATAGTACTACTACAGTCAATTTGACAATGAACAAGGCATGTACTTTGAAAACACTAATATTTATAGGAGTGAATGGAACTTAATAGTACACTTTAACTTATTTAACTTATCAAACGAATATGCTAACCAAATCCATAACCTATTTAAAAGAAACATGTAACAAGTTTTCTGCTAATATTGAATCATTGTAAACCTATTATAGCACAATTACAACATCATTTAGAAGAGTTACAGAATGTTAATTATTTAATTTATAAACAAAACGAAACGCTATCTCAGAAGAAAATCACATAGTCTTTTTGGAGTCCTAGACTAAGAATTTGCTGAAAAATATGAAACAGATATTAGTCAGATTAAAGAAAATGAACGTCACATGGAAGCATTATTTCTAAGGCAAACTTCCAAATCTGATTCAACTCTTAACATAATTAAACGCGAACAAATGCATGGAAATCAGCAATATTTAGCTATGAGAAAACCACTTTCTTCTTTTCAAGATGATAAAAATATAACAAAACAAACGCAAGGTTTATTTAAAAATTTAACTCAGCTACCTTAGTAATGACATTAGCGAATTAATACGTTGCTACTAACTCCTGAACAACTAAAATCACAATTTAAAATAGTACGATAACATATTCCTAGTCATCTAAAAATACCAGATGATCAAGACCAAATTTTGACATTATATTCCTTAATGCAAGTAAAAGCACGAGTTACTCCAAATAATTTTTGTAATAGAAAACAATTTTGAAATAGAATTGCCATTACTAGATGCCGAGTGTTATCAAATATATCAGCTTATTCCTATTCCTCTAACTGGAGCTGATAAGTTTGTATATATTCAACCCTCCAGTAAGTATTTATTGCTAAGTAAACGTCATGATAGATACTCACGTATCAGCGAAATTGATATAAATTTGTGCAGGTCTTGGAAATCTGACCATCTTTTATGCAGATTTATTTCACCAATGTATAGTTTAGGATCTAAGATTAGTCGTTGCGAAATGGAGTTATTACCCTCAGACACAAGGCTATCTACTTTTTGCAAAATAAAGAGTTCGTCACTAGACCTCAAATGGTATAAAATGCACGCAGTTAACCATAGCGTCTACACTTTAGATAAGCATAATCGATTTAAATTGTGGTATTCAATTCGAAAAAGTTGTATTAACTGTAAATGGAATTATTCGCTTAAACCCTGGTTGTACGCTTAAGCATTCCAGTATGTTCCTAGTCAAAAGTTTACAACAAACATAACATCATCTTTTTTAATAGTATCAGAAATACCACATGATAAAGGGTGTTCAAAATTGAGGTATCATTTTGATTTTGCCGCCGTTTTTTTCTACCTGGAATTTTTATACGAGGTTTCTTTAGGTATATTCTAAATACGTTCTGGTTAGTTAATATGGAACGTTACACGAAGGAACAACGTGTTTTTGTTATTACAACATTTTTTGAAAATGGTAAAAGTTTTCAAGATGTAATTAGGAAATTTCGAACAAAATTTGGTAGAGAAAATGCTTCAACAAATCGTGCCATCAAGCTGATGGTTGATAAATTTCTAGAAACTGGATCTGTTCTTGATAACAGAGGCAACATTTATCAACGTAGTGGCCGTTCAACCGAGAATGTAGCAGCTGTGAGCAGAAGTGTTGAAGAAGATCCAAAAACTTCCATTCGTCATCGTTCGTAGCAATTAAACATTAAACCATCCACATTATTCAACATTTTGCATCGTGATCTCCATTTAAAGGCTTATAAGATCTAGCTGACGCAAGAATTAAAACCAACTTATATGCATTTCGTCGGCAATTCGTTTCTTGGGCAATCGAAAAACAAGAAGAAAATGAGAATTTTTTTAATAAAATAATCTTCACCGACGAAGCTCATTTCCAGCTCAATGGCTACGTCAATAAACAGAATTGCCGCATTTGGGGTGAAGAGAATCCAAGGGTTATCTTAGAGCAACCAGTATATCCACAAAAAGTTACGGTTTGGTGTGGTTTATGGTCAGGAGGAACCATCGAACCATATTTTTTTGAAAACGCAAATGGAAATGCGATTACGGTCAATGGAAATTGCTACAGGGAGATGATCCGAAGCTTTTTGTGGCGGGAAATGATGATTTGGACGTAGAAAATATGTGGTTTCAACAGGATTGTGCCACTTGCCACACAGCAAGAGAAACAATGGATCTTTTGAAGGAAAAGTTCGAAGATCGCATTATTTCCCGTAGAGGAGGAGTGATGTGGCCACCAAGATCGTGTGATTTGACACCGTTGGATTTTTTTTTGTGTGGTTTTGTGAAATCGAAAGCGTACAGCAATAACCCCACAACAATTCAAGAGCTCAAAAACAACATTATCGAGCAGATTTCAACCATTGAGAACAGTTTATTGAACAACGTGATTCAGAATTTTGGTAAAAGATTGGAAGCCTGCCGAAGTAGTAGAGGGGGCCACTTGGCCGACATAATTTTTCATTATTAACCGGAACCTATTTGTAATAAATTAAAATAAAAATATATTTAATATTTCAAAAAAAAGTCTTTTTTTATTAAAATTAAAATGATACCTCAATTTTGAACACCCTTTATTTTAGCTAATTATCTTAACAGTTCGGAAAAGATGAATAAAGATTTAAATAATTTGTCAATTTTAGAAGACGAGATAACATCAGCCGACATTCAAACATTACATACTAAAATAAATTATCAAAGAAAAGAAATAGCAGCAGTTTGACATATTAATATTCATTATGTTCATAATATTAGTTTATGTAATAGCGATTTGCTATTAGTTGAGACATCAACTATTGATCCAACTATAAAAATTGAATCAGTGACTATAGTAACTAGCAGCACACCTACAGTCGTTCCTAGGCAGCATCCCTTTAATTATTAATTCAACCCGGGGAAGCACGTTCACAGAACATGAAAATAAAAATAAAAATAAAATCTAAATCTATAATAATAAAATATACTATTTATCATTAACTTAAATTTTAGGGTTTTATTTATGTAACAACTTTAAGGTTAATTAAAATTAGAAATTACCTTTAATAACTTTAATACATTCTTTTTAATATAAATTTGTTATAATATGATTAAAAATATTTTAAATGTTCTACATATGAACTTAATGTAGTACATTTAAAATATTTTTTGTATATATTCATACTGACCTACATTAATTATTTTAATTGAAAATATTTAAATGTTGTGTCAGCTAATTTAGTTGCATATTGTATTTGAAAGTTAAAATTTGTATTTTTAACGTATTTGTATCATAATTATTAACCTAATTAAAATTGTATTTAAAGAACAAATTTTGTATTAAATTTTATCATAAATAAAAGCTAAATTACAAAAAAAAAACATTGTTTTTATTGTGAATCAAACAACAATACTAGAAATAAAAAAAATATTGAAATTACTAAGGCTAGTACAACAATGTAACAAAGATGCAGTTTAATTCATTACCAATAGAAATAATCAGAAATTGCAAATATTCAACAGAAAACTTAAAGAACATGTAAACAATCTTAGAAATTAAAGGTTGAAATAAGTAAAAAGTTAGTTAAATCAAAACATTTATTTAATAATTATTTGGAAATAATAATAATTTGTAAATACTTTTTTAATTGTAAATTTTTTTTATTAGATTGTAAGTTTAGTTTCAATTATATAATTTCTTATATATAATTTTACATAAGTTGTAAAATTATTTGAAATTAAAATAAATAAATAAAAAAAATATATATATACATATATACATCTCATTTTTTTAAGTACCAAGACATTTTATTTTATTTATTTTATTTAACTCAAACAATTTTATAAACGTCTTATAATTAAAATAAAGTTACAATTTAATTTATTTACAATTTACATTTTACAATTCACAATTTACTTACTTACAGCTTATACAAATTATTAATTATAATGAAAAATATTTATATTATGACAATAAACAACAAAAGTTACCAATTAAAAGTAAAAAATTTCATGATTGATTAAAAATGTTATGTTTTAATTTATCTTTTACCTTTCGCAATCGGTCAATATATGATTTATATTTATCACCGATCAATAGCATTCTGTGAATTGGTTTATTTGTGCCATTGTTAATTCGGTGATACATGGTTAGGAATATGTTAGAAAATCTAAAACTTGAATTGATGTTTAAATTAATTTTATTTAAACATAGGATAAATTACATTGCCTTTTACTATTTCAGTCAGTTCGTCTCTGGCGTTTGATAAAAGTGGTTGTTTATGGTGTTAATACTTAAATTCTCTTAATTTTTAAATTTTCAAATTTTTTAATTTCTAAAAAAGAAATTTTAGTTTTTAAATTAAATTTTTTATTTAGTTTAGTAAATTGTTTTTAATTTAAATAAAACTTTTTAAAATTTTCAATTTTAAGAAGTTTTACATATGATAAGTATAATTTCTTTTTTTTTAATATAGTAAATAATTATTCTCAATCAAACGGTTCTTTTTGATTATTATACTCTTGTTGTAATTTAGTTAAAAATTTATTTTTTTCTAAAGCGTGACCATACGTTTTTATTATTTTCTAAAACGTGACCACACGTTTTTACATAGTATTAAGCGGTGGCAATATTAGTTTCTGTGCTGTGGTTGTGAATTTTTTTTTTTCTTTTCTCATTTTTCATTTTATTTCATTATATTACAAATAAAATTCTTCGAATTTGCGGCTTAGTACCTATTTGATTCGCCGGTGACTTTAATTTGACACTTTTATTATTTATTTATATTTTTTTTTCTCTTCACATATCATACAATGCCTAAGTGTAATAAGGTCACATGTCGCGAAGTAAATGCTGAGCCTACAAGTGCATGCGCTGGTTGCTGTGAGGGGTTATTCCATCCTAAATGTATGGGACTCACAGCTCCATTGGCGGATAGGGTACAAAATTCGTCAGGTTTAGCCTGGTATTGGGAAACCTGCCGCAAAATTTCTCCGGCAGCTCTGCAGCTGTCCATGTTGAAAATGGGTCAAAAATTTAAAACCCTAAAATCAGCTTTTGAAAGTCTAGCATAAGCCTTCGAATCCTTAATGCAAGATTTCGATAAATTGAAAAATTCTAATAATTTGCAAGTTCCTAAATGTAATGACTCTATCGTTGGTGATGCGAGCGTTCTAATAGGATTCTCTTCTAATAGGTTGGAACTACTCTGGGCCGTGTTAGTAGTTCTGAGGTTGAACAAACCTTCAACCTTCGTAGAGATTTAATTCAACTAAACTATCCCCTTCCGGTTCAGCCCGAAAATATACATCTTACGGAAGAACTAGTTAATATATCTCCGAACTTAAGTTCGCACTCGTTTCTAACAATATTGTTGTGAATAATTGTAGTAATAATAAAATAAATAATAATAGTGATTATAATAGAAATATTAGTGATAATATTCATAATAATAACAATAACAATAATAATGATAATAATAATCTTAGTAGTGATAATAATAGTAACAATAATAATAATATTAATGCTAGTAGCGGTAGTATTAATAATATTGCTCATAGTAATAGTAATGATGATATTAGTAGTATTAATAATAATAATAATATTAACGGTAATAATAGTAATAATAATAATAGAAATAGTAATAACCATAGCAGAAGTAATAATGGTAAAACTAAGAATAATCGTAGTGATAATTATAATAGGAAAAATATTAATCATAATAGTAATAATAATATTAGTAATAATAAAAATAGTAACTTTGTAATTAAAAATAGTAATAAACATAATAATAATAATGACAATAATATTAATGATAATAGTAGAAATGATAACAGAAGTAACAGTACTAATAGCAGTAATAATAATAATAATAATCGTAATATAATTAATAATAATAATGATAATAATAATAATACTAATAATACTAATAATAACAATAATAATAACAATAATAAAAATAATAATAATGATAATAATAATAATAATAATTTTTTTTTTTTTCCTTGCCACTCCTATGAAGGAGTATAGGGCATCCACTAAGTCATTTATTATTCATATTTGACTAAACTTCAGTTTCGTGCATCATTAATTTCACTAAGCCGTTGATTACTCGGCTGTAGCTATTGTACAAGACTAAGACGTTTCTTTTTTATTTCTACGCCATCTATTATCTTATACAAGAATTATGGTTTATCATTATTTTATTATATAGCTATTACAACATTATTTATAATTTATAGAACATAAACAAGTATACTTATTTTTAATTTAATTATATTCTACTAATTATTATATATTATAAGAAAAATCTATATTATTTTTTTTTTATTAATCTATGACCCAACCGGGGTTTGAATCCGAGAATTTTCGTATTAAAGGCCGGTGCCTTAACCACTACACCACCACATAACAATGTTGTTACTCTACTTGAAGGTAATCGTCTTTCCTTCAAACTCCAAGTGGTCCCCCCCTAAACGCTGCTCTTCTTTCAAAGTAGCTATTCCAGATAACTTATACTTCACTTTATTTTAAATCAAAATAGCTGGCCTCCTGGAATACTAATAAAAGAATTTGAACTTCGAAAAAATTTTAAATATCTTCGCAATCCAAAAAACCACAGAACCTCTCGATCTTTTACCAAAACGTGAGAGGTCTACGTACTAAAACGCACTCTGTGTTTTTAAAATCTATGACTCTTACGCACGATTTTCTAGCCTTGTCTGAAACTTGGCTCAACTCTAATTTCAATAGTGAGGAACTGTTTTCTAAAGATTTTCTAGCCTACCGTACTGGTAGAAATATTACCTCTTCTTTTGGCCAACGCGGCGGTGGGGTTTATTAGCTATGAAACAACGCTTTTGAGCAATGTAGTCGATTTGCCATCTTCTGACCTATTTAAAAATGTGTCCAAATTTCCTTTACGCACTTAAATGCTAATTTATTCATTATACTTGTGTATATTTCACTTAGTAAATCTAACAAAATTGAGAGCTATAATGAGCTCATTATTTCGGTAAACTATATTTACCGAATCAATTTATATCAATTTTTATTTATGGCTTAAATAGCCTTGATCTACAACAAATTATTTCTGTCACAAACAACTTAGGCAGACAATTAGATCTTGTCCTTCAGATCATGATAACTGTTGGGCATCCGCCAGTGAATTAACTTTAACTAATATAGACGACTATCAACCTCCGATAGACATATTTCTCAATGTTAACTCCTCCAATGAATCCTCTATTTCTGAGAATTATCTAAAGTTTGATTTTGCCAAAACTGATTTTACATATTTAAACTCACTTATAGCTCACTTCACTTATAACTCACTTACTCACTTACGCTCACTCAATGTGGAATCAATTTTTTCTTCATCAAAATTCCTACAAAATGTCCTGAATACTCTGACTACTCAGCGCCATGGTCATCTAAAGAATTGCGTTCTCTGAGGAACAAACGAAATTCTTCATGGGAAAAATATATGGAAACTAATTTTATTGCCCATTATAACACCTCTCTTGATATCTATAATAGATTCAAAATCTGATGTGATCCGCGACGTTTTTATGATTTTGTTAATAGTAAACATAGGACGGATGTTTATCCATCGGCTTTGCGTTACGAAGAAACAACTTCAGATAACTCTCAGACTGTTTCCGACTTTTTTGCCAAATTCTTCTCCAGTACTTACCAGAATGGGGTTTTTAAGCCAAATCAGTCATATTTAGATTACCTAGTTCCTCCACCTCTTTCAAATTTTGACATTAAGACCATTGTAATAACTGAAGATATTCTAATGCCTCACGTCTTACTTCTAAAATATGACTTCACGTACGGCCCCGACGGAGTTTCACCAATAATATTAAAATTTTGTGCCCAAAATTTGGTAGGTCCCATTTGCAAATTGTTCAATTTGTCAATTCAATTTGGCTCCTTCCCCGAAGCCTGGAAACTTTCATTTATTAATCCAATATATAAAAAAGGGGCTCATAGTGATGTAAGCAATTATGACCCATTGCTAAACTGTCAACTATTCCCAAATTATTTGAAAAAATAATGTGCTCGTATTTTGTTGATTATTGTCAACTATTTATTCCACCAGAACAGCATGGTTTCCAAAAGGGTAGATCCACAGTTACTAATATGACTGAATTCGTCTCTGATATTTTAAATACAATGGAAACTAAAAAAAAACAAGTTGATGTGGTATTCACAGATATCAGTAAGGTCCTTGATCTAATTTCCTATAAAATTATCCTTGAAAAGCATAAAGCAGTAGGATTTTCAGGTCATAGCCTTAAAAGGTTATCGTTTTATTTGTCATATAGGTCATACCAGGCCATTTTTAGATCTACCATTTGTGCAACTTACGTTGGAAATTTAGGAGTGCTACAAGGCAGCCATCTAGGTTCTTTATTTTTCGTAGTGTTGACCTATGACACTCCGCTTTGTTTATCCCACTCACGTCTTCTCAGTTTCGCTGATGATACCAAAATCTGCAAAACTATAACTTCTCGTGATTATGAGTTGTTGCAATATGATCTCAACCAATTTAGTTCATGGTGCAGAAACAACAATCTCAAACTAAATGTTACCAAATGCCTAATTATGAGCTTTTCAAACTAACTCAACAATCAATTATGTTTACGTCCTCAACGATCAACTTATTAAAAGAACAGATCGTTCTTCTGATTTGGGACTAATCTTTGATAGTAGGTTAGAATTCAAGATTCACTACAACTCCATAATAAATAAAGCTAACTAAAGCAACTCTTTGATTTATTATGCTACATAAGCAACTCTTTCATTTATTATGCGTTGGTCAAAAGAGTTTTCTGGTCCCTATATCATTAAGCAACTTTTTACTACTTGTGTAAGACCTATACTTAAATACTCGAGCCAAGTATGGTCTCCATATCGTGATATAGATATTTCACGTATTGCATCGGTCCAAAAAAGATTTTTTCGTTTCGCTTTACGCAACCTTGCTTGGGCTCATCCTATACGTCTTCCTCCATATGAAGCTAGACTTTCTTTAATTAATTTGAACTCCCTCCAGTCACCCCGTCTAGTGACAGATATCATATTCGTTCAGCAGATTGTTCGCGGTGATATCAACGTCTCCTCTATTCGCGAACAAATGAGGTTTAGAGAAAATCTGAAAAATTTGATATCGGTCGAGTTTTTTAATGTGACACATCATTCTACTGACTATGGCAAATTTGAGCCTATTTTGCGTATGTTAAGAGAGACTAACTCAAGGTCTGAGCTCTTCGATATTAGCATTAACAAATTAACACTGAGAGCCAGACTTTACGCGAGCATGTTTAATTCTCGTAGTCTGCATGATAAGTCTGTCATTTTTAATCGAACTTGCATGTTAGTTTCTTTGTTTTTTTCTTGTTTCTTATTACCATTAACATCATTACTAACATTAATTAGTAGTTACCAAGACTTAAGTAAACAGGCCAAGAACTGAAAACACATGAATGTAGTTGTGAGAGAATTGCAATAGATTCTCACGTATCGCGCGTATGAATAATTTCATAATTGATGTGAGTCTCGATTATAGCTATATAAGCGTGTACAAAATTTTAAAGTATGAAAGTAGTCTCGACGTATACTATTACGATATTGAGGCAATTTATCTTAAGAAGCTTTTAAAATAAAAAATTTAAGGGAAGACAATTTTTTAAATGCTTTAATTTTTATGATTGAAAATATTATATTTTAAAATATTTTTTTTTTAATGAATTATGTAAAAAAGATGAGACTTTAATTTTCTCTTTGGACCAAATTGAATAAAGTAAATGGTTTTTTGTGTTATTTCAAAATTTATAGTCGGCCCCCTATTTTTTTCCATAAGACTGTGTGTAAATTTGTTAAAAGCTGGCCCATTATTAAGCTTTTACTCTCTGCACTTCACGGCCTGATAATTGATGTGAGTCTCGGTAGTTACTAACAGGGGTAGTGACCAATTAAATATTTCACTATCATCATTTACTAACATACTATACTAATATACTAACATACTAACCCTTGTAAATGATGACTTTTTCAGTTAATTGTAATAGTTCACTAAATGAACAACATAACTTAAGCAAATGTCTGATACAAAAAATAAATAAATATAAAAAAAACTACACCATCTACCTATCTTCTAACTTTTAATGAATTTTAGGTAAATTAAAGTTACTCCATGTTCGTAAGAAGGTAAAATTAGTGGGTTACTCCTACGAAGATTTGTTAAGGCAAAACGAATAAACAAAATCGAATTTTTTTGAATAGATTCAATTTTATTCATGTGAATTTGATAGAAAAAGGACCGTACTTGACTAGTGTATTCTAAGTTAGGCCTAACGAGACTAGTGTAAAGCCATTTAACAATATAAAGATCCTTAAATTCTTTGACCCACCGTTTGACAAAGCCTAGCAATGATTTTGCTTTATGAATAATAGTTTCGTAATATGCTTTGAAGTTCAATTTACTATCAAAACGAATACCAAGATATTTTATGTAGTCTATTCTAGTCTATTATTCTTCTATGTAGTTTAAAATTCAAATTGAAATTATTAATAGAATAAGTGTCATTAAAATTATTAGATCGACGTGAAAAAGTCACATGTGCATATTTGGTAACATTGAGAAGTTGATTATTTATGGAGCACCAAGAAAAGAAATTATTAAGATTTAATGAGGTTTATTGTTATTATATGTTAATGTAGATTTTGTAATCGAAAAATCGTATCCAAATATGTACTTGTATTAACTTGTATTAACTTTGTATGTGTGTATATACAAAACTTAGTGGAATTTGATAATACGTAGGGTGTGATTGAAAACTACTAAATTATAATTATAGATAGATGTTGATTCTAGTAGGTTAGTTCTAGTTAGGGTGTCCATATGTTAAAACCAAAAAAAGAGAACATTTTTGTAGCAAAAAGGCAATCTTACCTAAAACTTCATTATAAAAGCAAGAAAATACTTTATTTTTGAGTTTTAACAATGAACAATAATCTTTTTATTTAAATTCATTTAAAAAAAAAAATAAAACAAAAATATATTTCGATAAAAACGTAAAAAACATCACATTTTCCGTGATAAATCAAAAAACATCATCAAAAATTGTATAAAGAAAATTTAATTCAACTGATCATCGTCATCATCTGATGAATCATATTTTTTAGAATCACTAATTAGTGCTAAATACTTTTTATTTTTCATAATAAAATCATGAAATGATTTGCAAATCTTTAAAATTATAAACGACAGTTAGTATCGATCTAACTGTCGAAATTTTTAATCGGTTACGCTCCTTCGTCTATTGCGCCCTAATTAAAGAAAAAATTGTCTCGATATTTGCATTTTGCCCTGGAATGCAAAAAAAAAATTGACAAATTTTTAAAAGTTCAGAATAATATTCTGGGTTTGTATTTTTTTCATAATATTGCATCCACTTGGACCTAGATAAATATTTGTTATATTCATCGTCGTTTATCTTCTCTCTTACAAATTTTTGTAGATTTGCAAAGTTGATCAAAACATTTTGAATCATTGAAAGTCCAATTAATACCTTTTGAAGTTATATATTCAATAGACTGCTCAACTGCTATCCATTCAGGCACTTCGTCCAATTAAAAGGATTGAACTCATCTAGTTCGACAGTCAATTTTTCTAGATATTCCAATGATTTTTGATAGCACAAAATGTAGTCGTTTTTAAAAGAAGTAACTTCAGATTCAGTTTCTAATCCGTCCTTGATTAATTTTTGTAAAATTGTTTTGGTGGACATAGGCAAAAACTTTTCATCAAGTCTAGATTTTAAAGTTGTTTTTATTGATTTTAATATTGATGATACTTCCAAAATTGAATTGTGCCATTTCCATCTTTTTAGTTTTTTCGTGAAATACATATTGAACTGAATGAACAAAATTTAAAAAAGGCTCACTAAGATTAGAGTTTTAAAACCGTTTCAGAATGACGGGACAGTTATCAATAGATAAAAAATATGATTTTAGAGCTGAGAAAACTTGCAAAATACTATTTAACACAGGATACAAAGATAACCACCGAGTTCCTGAATGTCGCAACAAATGTTTGTATTCTATTTCAACAAAGTTACAAAATTCCTTTAAAGTTTCAGTACTTATGGTATAAATTGAAAAAAAATTGAATATTTTTATAGAAATAACCTCTACGTCAATAGGAAATAAATCGAAGCCAGTTTTAGCCGCGCTATAAGTTATATGAAATGGACATCCAATTACAATTTAATTCCTTTCTAATTTTAAGTTTAACTTTCTAAAAACGTTATTCTCACTAGCTCTTTTTAGCCCACCAAAATTTGTGTTGCAATTGTCAGCAGAAAAAGCCACACACTTTTCCAATAATTCAAACTTAGTTAAGCATTTAATGATATAATTTGATATAATTTCAGATGTTTCATCACACAAATTATTTAAATACAACATTTTTGTTTGAATTCCGATTTTTTTGTCAAAGTATTGAATTAAAATTGGAAACATTTTAATGGAACCATGATTACTTCCATCTGTCGAAACGGATATAAACGGAATTTCACAAATGTCGTTCTTAATGATTTCAATTGAAAGCGGTGTAATTATATGTTTGGCAATTGTTTTCGTGTGCGCAGAGGAAATTCGTTTTGCTATTTGAGAATCGTCAAATAGTTCTTTAAATAAATTTGAACTGCAGTCAGTTGAACGAAAGCTGAAGTGGTGTTTAAGAGTGTGGAACGCTAAGGTACCTTCTAAGGCAGCCACTTTGTCATCCATTTTTGAAAATTTTGGTGTAAAAAATTCTGTAAGAGTACTCGAACCTTCTTTTGCCCCTAATGCTATTTTGTGTTTTTTAGAAGACATATGTTGCTCCAAATTATATCGTCCTTTATTTTCCAATGAAACTTTGGTGTTACAAATTGTGCAAAAAGCTTCATTTTTTGTAAGTTCTGGCTTAATGAAGAAACTTTTCTGTAATTCTTCATTGAAAATACACTTTCTTTTACTCATCTTTTATTTTTATATTCAACCTCTACAAATTTTTTATAATTTTTATAATTATAATTAAAGTTATTCTTTTAAAAATAAACTTACTTCAACAAAAAAATAAATTATCTCCAGTTTTAAAAATAATACGCAATAAAAATTGACCGTTCAAATTTTGAATTTAACGCTTCTGATTTGAGCTACTAAACAACTTTGTACTATTTTCTTATTTTACACGAATTATGTTTTTATAAATTGATATTTTTACCCTTAAGTCTTAACTTAAGTTTTTATTTCTTAACGAATAACGATGCGTAAACGATATAGGTAAACTTTCAAAATTTTAAATCGTAAACTAAAAATTTTTGTATAAAGTTATTTGATTACAATAGAAGAAACACACAAAACGAACACAATTATACGAATTTTAAAGAGACATCTTGGACATATATACTTAGATGCATATTGATTATTAATATCAGAATTAATCAGATCAATATGCAATTTCATTCATAATTATTTTCCATGCAAATTGCAAATTACTTATATAAGTAAAGTAAAGTGTAATGTATATATATGCAGACAAATTAGTACGTTACCATATTAGAATTAGATTTTACCATAGAATCGAAGGAAGAGAGGGTAAAAAACGAGAAAGCAAAACAAAACAAAATACACAATTTTAAAAAAAGTAAAGTAATTGTGAATGGCTTAAAATTTTGGGTTTTTGTTTAATTCTATTGTTGTGCCTGTGTACTGTACTTGTAAGCTGTAAGTTGTACTACTACTGAGTACCGATTACCGAACCGACTATAACGCAGTACCATATTACTGTAGTCTGTAATGTTAAATATGAGCTGTGTTGTTTATGTTTTATTATATGTATATGTATATAGGTTTTATAAGTTTTTTCTGATGTTCAAACTTTCAAAGCTTAAAACGGAAATCAAATTAAAATTGAAATAGAGAACAAAAAGAGGAAAATAGTATAAAAAAGAACTAAAAAAAAGAGTGAACAAAAAGAGCCGACCCTAAAAAGTGAACATGTTCTCTTTAAAAGAGATGTTCTGGAGACCCTAGTTCTAGTAGATTTGTGTTTTACAAAGCCATATTGATTTTCAGAAATAATGGTAGAACAGTTTGAATAAATTAAATAAAATACAATAACTTAAAGATTTTAGGCATTACAGACAAGTTAGCTATTGGTAAATAATTATTTTTTCTATTGCTAAAAATAGGTCTAAAGATAATGGAAATACGAAGGAATTTGAACATTGTTTTAGGATACTTTCTGGGATACCATCAAGTCCAGGAAAATAGTTCATATTAAGTTTCTCTAGATATTGAATTATTTGAGTACCTACTTGTTATCTGTAGATTCAAAGAGATTTCAGAATGGTTTTTTATGTGATTAAAATTATTTATATTCGCACAAAAACATTGGGACATCGGATTGGGACAAAAACAGTTTTTCATTTAAGTATTTATTCGTACTAATAACTAAAGAAGACTAGAACACCTGTTTTTGATCAAAGGAATAAATTGTCTAAAAGTACTAAAAATGATATTGTTAAACTTATTTGTCATTTTTCCGTCTTCAGTATAATCAGCATCTGAAAATAAACAAACAAAAAAAAAACACAAGGAATCATTTTACTCAAAACAAATGTAAATACTTATCTGAGTAAAGGTTAAATCTTGGCTAAATTCTGGTCCCGTCCAAACAACATCCTGGTCGTGTCCATCGACAGCATACCACAACTTGAAACAGCACAAATTCTTTTTTTTTTATAAATATATTAAAATTTTATGTTTACACTAAATTTTATATACCTACATTGTAACTTAAAGCAAACTTAAAGTATTATTGATATTAATTGTCAAAGTCAAACAAATTCACAATATTACATAGAAATTGTCAAAATATAATTTTTTTTATTTTATAACACAAGATGTTAGTTACATTGACTAAAATGAATTTAATTCATAATAATTTTATATTTTTTACATACTCGATAATTTTAACTTTTTTATATACACTACATATGTTTTTTATATACTTTTTTTGTTTCACTTTATTATGTACTTTAAATTCAAGGTTACTGAACTTGGGTTAAACGTTAATCCTGAACCGTTTAACTCAAGTTTATATAAAGCCAAATTTTATGAAATTTTAATTACTCGTTATCGTAAAGCCGTAAAGAAAGTTAGTAAATAAAGGAATTGAATAATTGAAATTAAAACAGTGCGTTTTTATTTTCTATTTGATAATAAATATTTTACAGTGCGTAATTTGAATTTTTTAAACAGTGCGTTTTTTTTAATCTAAGTTTTATTGAGCATAAAACATTTTTTGGTCTTTCGAGCCGGATAGTCGTAAAAAAGTGGTAATAGTGGTAAAAGTAATATTAATGGTAACAGAGAAAAGTAAAGAAAAAATTTGTCCTTTATATTAAATATGTTCGAAAGTGAAAAACAGGAAAGACAAAAAATTTTTTTTTATTAAATATAGTAAAAAAGTGAAAAACAGTAAAGACAAAACATTTTTTTTTATTAAATACAGTAAAAAAGTGAAAAATATTAAAGACAAAACATTTTTTTTGAATTAAATATATTAGAAAAGTGAACAATACTTCAGTATAATACTGAATAACAAATAATAATAAAAAAAAAAAAAGAGTTTTCTTTGTTCAACTACGATATTCTTAAAAAAAATAAAACTACCGTTTTTTAACTTTATTTATTATTTCTTACGAACTTTATTTTTATATTGAAATTTACGAGACAAATACAATATTTTATTAACACCAACATTTTAGTATGTTTTATTATACTTGACCATGTCAGGTCTTGATTAACAAATTACAATTTTACAACTCAACTCTTATTCTAATTATCGTCCTATTTATATTATAAATTATGTTAGTTCAGCTATTTTGGACGTGAGAAACTTATTATTAAAATTATTATACAAACGCATTATTTTGATTATACAACTTATTTTGAATATTACTTTTGTAATATGATCATTTAATAATTTTATAATAATTTAATTACAAAAACAAATTTAACTTTTTGGTGTAATTCGAGCAATAATATTTATTGTGGGAAACTGTATTTTAAATTATTTCATAATCAATTTAATAAGAAGTAATTTTATTATTCCAGACAAAATATGATATTAACTTTATATTTAAATTATTGGTTAATAATTTAAATGTAATTAGATTGAAATCTGATATATATATTTTAAGTTATTGCAAATTAAATTCTATTATTTGGCAATAACAGGAAATGCAAATTTAGCGTCTGTTATTTTTGTGGGAATGGAATTTATTTGGATAACAGCAGGTATTGCTGACGTTGTTGTATTTTCAACAGGTGGATTATCAGACGAATACGTAACTTCTCCCTCCTTTAAATTAGAATTCTCCTGAATTCTATTATTAATTTTAAGGTAACCATATTTTTTCAATTATTCCAATTACAATTGCTCCAATTATTCCAATTACAAAAATTATTATATCAAGTATATAAGATATATGTTTACGAACTCTTAACTTGTGTACAATGTTATGTGTACAATGTGAACCTTTCTTGAAATACTTGTTTTACATTTGAAAAATAATGATCCATTATCCAAAGTGTACAATTGTTAAAGTGAATCAGCACATTGTCTGATATAACTATATTTCTATTGTCACATGTTTGATTTATCTTTAATTTATTAGCGTTTTTAATTAAAATTGTTTCTTTGTCTATATTTACAATTTCTGTTAATGTATTTTTTAATAATTGACAGTTGTTTTTAAATATACAATGCTTACTTAAATTTAATTCATTTAAAGTTTTTAGTTTTTCATATTTATAAGTTTTATTATTAAATGTAAATATGATTTCATTTATAAAGTCTATTTCTTTATTTTCTTTATTTGGGATAGGAACTATTATTTCTAATTGTATTAATTTAATTTTTCTTGGTATTTTAATTGCCATTAATAATGAGCTTTCTTTGAATTGTGCTAAGCCTAAATTAAGATACTGTAATTTGTAAAAATCTATCTGATACTCTTCTATTTCTTCTTCTGTTAATATATTTGGATGTATAATACCATGTCTAATATAGAAGTTAAATTTTTTTTAGAAGTTAAATTGTCTTGTATTGTATTGATTTTTTCTTTTATATATTGAAGTTTTAAAAGTAAATCTAGATATAAATTTTGTTGGCTAAGAGAGTCTTCTAATATGTCAATATGATTTGTAATTATTTTCCTATCATTTTCTATAATTGTTTTTATTTGATTTATGGTTCTACTAAATTGATCATTAACTTTAATTTGACTATTATGATTTTCTATTAATAAATGATTGTTTTCTTCTATTAATTGCAAATGTTTTACTATGTCTTGTCGGTCTTGTTCGTCCATTGTCCCAAATAACCAATTAGACATATATCCGACAGCATTTACTAATCCGCGTTTTAATCTCCTCTTAGGTATAATTGTTTTTAATTTACTCATAATTTCTGATATTTCTGTTTGTAATACCTCCTTTTGTTCTGGTTGTATTAAGTCTGTTTTATTTGAAATGTTTTGTAATAATTCCAAGATTTCGTTTGGATGAATAATATAATAGTATCTGTTTGCGTAACTAATTTTTCTTTATTTAGGTGGATTTTTGCAAACCCTGTATCTGAATTTATGTTGTTTATTTCTAATAAGTTAGCGGTTACTTTTTGGACTGTTAATGTCAGTATCGTCAGTATGATCAGTATCTGAAAATTTTAATGGTCTTTTAATATTCGTTACATGTACTCTATCTAAATTTAATTTTTTATATTTAGGTTGCTCTTTGTGCCTGATTGCTTTATAGTTTTTAACAAAACCTGTCGACTTACTTTCGGTATAATCTTCACGTTTTTTATTCAGTTTTTCTATTTTACTTAACTTATTTTTCATAATTGTTTCCTTAATTTTTTTGTAATTTGAAATCCTATTCTGTACATTTGTTGGTACATCTTTTATGCTTGAAGGGAATCTTTCATTATAATTCCTAACAGCTCTTTCAATTATTTGCCTACATGATAAACCCTTTTCAGTCTGTTTTAAAATTCTAAATTTCTCAGCTAGAGAATTATGAAAACGTTCAACATCCCCGTTTCCAGTATGACTATTTGGTTTAGTCAAGTGTAATGCTATATTTTCTTCCTGTAAGTAGTTCTTTATTTGCAGTGCATTAAATTCGTTATCCGCTATAATTTTATTAGGTTTACCCATCCTTGCAAAATGTTCTTCTAACGTTTCTACTATAGTTAATTGATTCCTATCCGATAAATAATATGCAGATCCAAATTTAGAGAACTTGTCGATTATTGTTAAATATGAGCATTTCATTATCACATAAGTATCAACGTGAATAATTTGATTTATATCACTAGGTGTTTCAGTTATACTATATTTAGGTCTAATAGGTCTTCTATCATATTTGACCTGTTGGCAGATTTTACATTGATTTATGACAATTTGAATTATCTCCAATAGTTTGGGATAATATATTTTATATTTCAATTGATTATACGTTTCTTGGATACCCGAGTGGTAACTTTCTTTAACATGGTATAATGAAATTTGCTTAACTATTTCTACTTCAGTTCCTATTTCCTGTACTCTATAGGAACATTTAATAAATTTAATACTTTTATCGTTTGAAAATAGCTCAATAATTTTATTTTGTACAATATTATATTTATGATCTGATAACTCTGAGTATATACCGGTTATGCCCTTTTTAATGTATCTTCTTAAAATATCATTTAAATTATCAAAGTCATATTCTGCTATGTAAATTATTCTTCTACCTAAGATATTTTCTATATCTAAAATTTTATTATTTGTAAGAATGATTTGTGTTTTATATATGTTGACTATTCCTTCTTTAATATTGATATGATCTAGCAGTTCCTCTTCCGCGGAGTGTACTGTTGCCATCGTAACATCATCCTCGATATTTAGTGTATTTATCGATTCTATCGATTCTTTCTAATTTTCTTCGTTAATTTTTTCGTTTCTATTTTCAATTCTGCTTAAAAAGTCAGCTACGCGGTTTTCTTTTCCTTTTAGATATTCTATTTCGAATTGGTATTCACCTAATTTTAGCAACCACCTGTGGTGTCTAGGTGATAGATCTTTTCCTTTGTATTTTGCATGTAAATATTTAATAGGCTGATGGTCCGTTAATATTTTAAATTTGTTGCCGTAAAGGTATGGTCGAAAGTAGTTCACCGACCACATAATTGCGAGAAACTCTTTATCTGTTGCTGAGTAATTTCGTTCGTGATTATTTAGAGTTCGCGACGCGAAACAAACTGGGTGTCCCTCTTGTGACAGGACTGCACCGATAGCATAGTTTGATGCATCAGTTGTTAGGGTAAACGGTCTACCAAAGTTTGGGTATTTTATTACCGGATGGCTTATTATTACTGATTTTAACTTCTCGAATGCTGTAATATAGTTAGGATCGTTTATGTTAATTTTAGTGTTTTTTCTTAAATATTTTGTTGTGCGATTTTCGCGTAATCTTTCACAAATTTACGATAATAGCTATAGTTAATCCTAGGAAACTTTTAATTTGTCTTTCAGTTTTAGGTAGTGGTAAGTCTTGAATAATTTTAATTTTATTTGGGTTAGGTTTTAGTTCATCCTTTGTTAGGATATGTCCTAAAAACTCCGTTTCTCTTCTCATAAAGTTACATTTGTCTATTTGAATTTTTAGATTTTTGTCTTCCAAAATTTTAAAAATATTTTGTATTGCCCTAATATGCTCTTCGAGTGAGGTACTGAATATAAGTATATCGTCCAGATACACTACACATACCCTGTTAATATAATCCCTTAGGATATTATTCATTAGGCGCTGAAACGTCGCTGGGGCGTTCTTAAGCCCAAACGGCATCCTATTGAATTCATACAAGCCATGTGGCGTCACAAATGCTGTCCTTTCTTTGTCTTCTTCTTTTATAGATATTTGATGATAACCCTTTGCCACATCTAATGTTGTGAAATACTGAGCCTTACCTAATTTATCCAGTATTGAGTCAATATTTGGTAGAGGGAATTTATCGTCTACCGTCACTTCGTTTAATCTTCTATAATCTATTACAATCCTAAATTTTTTCTGTCCTGAGTTGTCTGTCTTTTTCGGTACTACTATTAAGGGACTAGAATATCGAGAGTTACTTTTTCTAATTATTCCTTGTGTTTCCATTTCTGCTATTTGTCTTCTTACCTCTTCTTCATGTTTTGGTGGATACCTATATAATTTCGAGTTAATAGCTTGATCAGTTGTTGTCACTATTTCATGTTTTACTTCTGTCGTATGTGTCAGTATATCCCCCTCTTTAAAAAATAATTTGGCAAACCTTTTAACTAATTTTTCTATTTCTGATCGTTCGTTCAAATTGAGATGATCCATTTGTAATAATTTCATTCTTGGATCTATTGCTTCTAACGTACAAATTTCTTTAAAATTATATGGAGAGTTTTAAAATTTTATCTCTTGTTCGTTAATATTTATAATTTGTTTTTCAAAATCTGTTATTCCTCCTAAATTATTTAATAAATCAGAACCTATTATCATGTGATATTTTCTGTTTGGTAAATTTTTTACTTTCCACCTAGTTAATGCATTTGGTGGCATTTTAAATTCTATTGGCGTTCTTGTATGAACTTCGAAATTAATACTACCCTTTTTATTGATAGTTGAATAATATACGGATTCGATTTTAACTTTTTTGAATCCTTTTATTCTATCATCGATTATACTAAAGCTTGATCCTGAATCAATTAAGGCTAAAAATTTCCTATTTTCAATTGTGATTTTAATAATGGGTAACTCCAAGGCTAGTTTGCAAAAATATCTAGATGGCTATCGGAAGTTTGATGGTCATTAGTTTTATTTATATTTAAATTATTTTTCCTAACTTGTATATTTTGATCCTCTTCGGCATTAGTCGGTTCTTCTTCAGGATAATCCTATTGCTGGCGATCTTGGCCCTACGATTGCCCGACCTTCGTTGGATGTTCTCGATTTCCATCGGCTCACCCGATCCTTGTCTAGGGTAATCCTGTTGTTGGCGATTTTTGCCCGGATTGTTCCTAAAGTTTCCTGACCATTGGTGACCACGGCGGAATTGCCCAGAGTTATTATTATTATTATTACTTGAATATTTATTTTGCCCTATTCTGTTATTATCTAAATAACTATTTGCTTTGTTATTATTATTTGAAAACTTCTTAGAAAGTTCATTATTATAGGCCGTAGAGTTATATCGAAAAATTTTACTTTGATTAAAACCTTTTTGGTTATGACTCATTTTATTGTATTCTTTTCTAATACATGTCTTCGTACTTACGATACCTCATTATAGCAATAATAGTTCCTAACTCTTTTTCATTATAAATTTTTTCTAACAAATTTCCCTGTGTCATTTCTTTTATAGTATTTATTAACAAACTATCAACGTTACTTAAATCTATATAATCTTGATCTTTGTAATACACTTGTATTTCGTCAGACTTATATTTAATGTTTTGTACAATAATAGATAATTCACTTACCGAATTTGCTTTTAAGTTTGATATCATTTTGTAGATTTCACAGGGTTCCACTTCTGGTTTGTATCTTAGTTTCAGGATTGTCTTGATTTCTTCCCAATTTGATGGATCCGGAAGGTTTATTATGCAATTTTTAGCTTCGCCTTGGATTTTTTCGAAAAATATTGCCCTAGTTATGGCCTGTCTATGTTCGATGCTGTTTACTGTTGATAGTTGATACTCTACACTGCTGATGAAAGAGTTAATGCTGACATCTCCTTTACCGGTGAATGTAGACATGAATTTTATGTTACGGTGTATTATTGCCTCCATTGAAGTTTGATTTATTTGTACTGGGGCTGGAACTGCAACTGGAATTCTGTTTTGTGCTGCCTGAAGATTTCTAATTGTCTCCAAGAGCTCTTGTATTTGTTGTTGTTGTTGTTCTAGTTGACGTTGTTGTGTTACTAGTTGGTCTTGATATTGTTGTTCCATATTGTCTTGTTCTTGTAAATCTCTATTTTTGTTGAATTTGTTCATAA
Organism: Poecilobothrus nobilitatus; assembly: GCA_947095535.1. NCBI lineage: Eukaryota > Metazoa > Arthropoda > Insecta > Diptera > Dolichopodidae > Poecilobothrus > Poecilobothrus nobilitatus. The sequence goes on along the minus strand of OX352774.1, from coordinate 144,164,001 downwards.
GGCTGGATTCTTTGAGTTTTTGTGGTTTTTCTTAACTTGTTTCTACGAATTAATTTGTAAAATTCTATGTTGCCGTTTATGAAAAACACTTTTATTATTTTATTTTAACTAAAGCTTGTGTCTGCGAGTTAATTTTTCTCTATGTTTCCATTTGTAGTTAATGTTTATAGTTATTGAATTTATTTTTGTTTATTTTGTTTATTACCGAAGTTAACAAAAATTTTTATAATTTTATTTTGTTATTGACTGATTTTATTATGCGATTCGTATCACTAGATAACTCTTTGTATATTTTTCGTGCCTTAAGCAGACTCACTTAAGGAATGCGAAGAGAAAGTCTTGTTTCACGAAAAATATTTAGAAAGTTTTTAATTTGAGTTATCCTACCGACTGCGCCAGTTTTATAGTTCAACTACGATATTCTTAAAAAAAATAAAACTACCGTTTTTTAACTTTATTTATTATTTCTTACGAACTTTATTTTTATATTGAAATTTACGAGACAAATACAATATTTTATTAACACCAACAATTTAGTATGTTTTATTATACTTGACCATGTCAGGTCTTGATTAACAAATTACAATTTTACAACTCAACTCTTATTCTAATTATCGTCCTATTTATGTTATAAATTATGTTAGTTCAGCTATTTTGGACGTGAGAAACTTATTATTAAAATTATTATACAAACGCATTATTTTGATTATACAACTTATTTTGAATATTACTTTTGTAATATGATCATTTAATAATTTTATAATAATTTAATTACAAAAACAAATTTAACTTTTTGGTGTAATTCGAGCAATAATATTTATTGTGGGAAACTGTATTTTAAATTATTTCATAATCAATTTAATAAGAAGTAATTTTATTATTCCAGACAAAATATGATATTAACTTTATATTTAAATTATTGGTTAATAATTTAAATGTAATTAGATTGAAATCTGATATATATATTTTAAGTTATTGCAAATGATAAATTCTATTATTTGGCAATAACAGAAAATGCAAATTTAGCGTCTGTTATTTTTGTGGGAATGGAATTTATTTGGATAACAGCAGGTATTGCTGACGTTGTTGTATTTTCAACAGGTGGATTATCAGACGAATACGTAACTCGCGCGAATCGGTCCGATAACGGGAAAGCTTCTTGCTAGCAGAACAGGCAGAATCAAAGTAAGTCCGTTCCAATTCTTGTCAACTAGACATATTTAAACATCAAATTGTAAAACTTACACTACCATTGAAATACATATTTTAAATATATTATCACATAACTTTAAATACATATACATATTTTCTAAAATTTAACACACAATTTTTAAACACATATTTTTTTTATCATATTTTAAAATTTACCAATTTAAACATTAAATTGTAAAAATTACCACAAAAATTAAAAATAACAATAACATTGAAATACAGATACAAATATATTATCATATATTTTTTGTACATTATTACCACACAATTTTTAAAAATCCATACTTTTTTTTTAATATTATAAAATTTACCAAATTAAATGTTAAATTGTGAAAATTACCACAAAAGTTAAATACAATTTAAGTACATTATCACAAAATCTAGAATACGTACATCGTTAACTATTATAACACAAATAAATTTAAAAATACATACATAACGCAAAATTACAATTTTTCTGTGAACTAACACACACAAATTATCACACAATTAATTCTCAACATTCTAAACAATAAAACCTAAGCATGGATAATTTTAAAACTCAAAAAAAAATTGTTAAAAACACAAATTTCCATCCAAGGATTAATCACAATCATGGCAGAACGAATCCAAAATGCAGAGGGGCCAGTCAAAAGCAGGTATTATTACCAACAAACCATGGATGATCTAGAGAGTGATTGGGCCAGTTTCAAAGCGACGCATGAAGAGATGCATAATCTACATGTTACATGGGAATTACACCAATTGGCGGTCATTCAGGAATTTATCTGTACCCGTCGTCCATGATAATCACAACTTGTCGAACGTGCAGAAATTGTATTATTGAAAGGGTTCTGTGATAGGGGAGGCAAAAAAAAATTGTTAAAAAATGTACCAGTCACCAATGAAGATTATGAAGATTAGTGCGCAGCTCAAGAAGCTTTTGAATCAACCCAAACTGTCCATGGATAATAGTCAAAACCTAAGGAATTTTGCAGATTTAATTGACGAAACTTTACAACAATTAAAGGCAATAAAACTCGACACAACAAATTGGGATGTGTTATTAATCCACAGTTTAATACAGAAGCTTCCGGCAACTGCAAAAGCTCCAGAAAAAGTCTATTCCAGAAAGGAAGGAGTGCATCAGGAAGGCAAAAAGATGTTTCAACTATTTGGAAAACTCTCACAGCGCAGCAAACTGCAGAAACAAACACAGTTGTCAAAAATGTGGAAGGAGTCATCACACACTATTACATGAAGAAAGAGCAGGGCCGGCAAGGTCGAATGATGAAGGGTCTTCACCACAATCATCATATCAACCAGGTTCAGCACAACAATGGCAATATGCTCATCAAAATTTAACATCATGTATGGTACATAAGGGTACCACTCAACAAATTTTGTTAGCTACTGCATTAGCTAAGGTTTTAGAACCTTCTGGACGGGAGATCGTGCTAAGAGCATTATTGGATCAAGGATCACAGACATCTCTTTTAAGTGAAAGGATTGCTGAGAAATTACATTTACCAAGGGATAAGATGGCCGTCAACATCCAAGAGATTGGCATCACACAAACACAACAGACAAATACACGAGTTACATTCACGGTGAAAACTCTACAAAATATGAGTCAACTGAACGTACAGGGGTTCATCTTTAAAAAAATCACAGACATCACTCTAGTGCCAACACACAATGGTAGAATTGGAGTCACATACAAGAGCTTACTTTAGCGGATCCAAAATTTTACGAATCTAGCAGCGTAGATTTAGTTCTGGGAGCCGATATGTTCTCTGAAATTATTCTAAACGGCGTAATCAAGGGTGGGCCTGGCAGGCCACTCGCCCAAAATATAATTTTCGGTTGGATCTTGTCAGGCGAGATTCAACAAGAAGCACATTCAGTGCCAATTAGGAGTTGCCATTTAAACACATTAAATAATCAACTAAAAAAATTCTGGGAGTTGAAAGAATTACCAGAGAACCACAAACAATACACCGAAGATGAACAACATTGTGAACAATTTTATGACAATACAACAATACGGCTTCCAACAGGAAGCTACCAAGTATCACTACCGTTCCACCCAACCTCCCAAATACAAAATATTTGGGAGCGTCACGGAACATAGCTTTACGACGATTCCATCAACTAGAAGCTTGGTTTAAACGTTATGTGAAATTCAAAAATAAATATGTGAAAGTCCTCAACGAATACTTACAGTTGGGTCATATGGTCCCAATACAGAACAATAAAGAAATGTACACAACTTCTCAATCACAAGACACACATTCCACATGTTATTTGCCACACCATGGAGTTATCAAAGAATCGAGGACCACAAGAAAATTAAGGGTAGTGTTTGATGCGTCACAAGCAATCGAGAGTGGAACTTCGCTAAATGACATACTGTTAAAAGGCCCACAATTCAAGATGAACTAATACACCTATTTATTCGTTGGGGTAAACACAAAATCAGTTTAACAGCCGACATAGAGAAAATGTATAGGCAAGTATGGATCAATAAAAAGCAAACATAGTGTCAGAGAATAGTGTGACGGGAAGATCCAGAACAACCAATAAAGAATAACAAGCTGCTAACGGTGACATTTGGCACTAAAAGTACACCACACCTAGCAACCAAAACTATTCAATGATTAGCATGTGACGAATCAGAGCATTATCCAGAGGCATCGAAGGTTGTATTATCGGATTTCTATGTCGACGATTTATGGTCGGGCACGGAAGACATAGAATCAGCTCTACAAATTGAGAGACAAATGATTGAGTTAATGAAGAGCGGGGGATTTTCTTTGAGAAAGTGTATGTCAAACGCAAAAGAGTTGAGATCAGCAAATGAAGATGCTGGAGAGGAAAGAAGTTTGCCTTCACATTCAGAAGAAGATCAGGATGAAGTGCGTACACTGGGACTCATTTGGAATCCTAATTCAGACGAGTGCTATTTTGCAGTTAATTTCACACCATTGCAGTCAAGTTATTCTAAGCGCACAATTCTGTCACAAATCGCAAAATTGTTCCATCATTGGGAAAATTATTGTGCAGAAACTATGGTTAGACGGACTAACCTGGGATGAAGAAGTAAACCCTGATTTAAAACATCAATGGAACACATTCTACAACCAGTTAACTGATGTATCAAAAATTCGAGTTCAAAGATGGGTCAAATATTCAATAAAAAATTCTGGACTCGAACTTCATGTATTTTCAGACGCATCCGTCAAGGCATACGCTGCAGTTGCTTATTTGTGCACCACCGACCAGACAAGACAACGAGCTGTAAGTTTAATCGCAGCAAAAAGCTAATTAGTTCCAATCAAAACAATCTCGTTACCACGCTCGGAATTATGTGCGGCTAGCTTGGCGGCTAAATTAGTTCAACTCGCCAAAAAATCACTAAAGCTAACAGAAAACATCACAGTTCATGCATGGAGTGGCTCAGAAATTGTATTGGCTTGGCTGAGGGAACATCCCAGTAGATGGTCCACATTCGTCGCAAACAGGTGTCACACATTCACGACATACTGGAAAAAAATGTGTGGTTCCATGTACTGACAAAGCAAAACCCTGCGCAACAAGGGGGTTATATCCAGCTGAGTTAAAACACTTTCAACTTTGGAGGAATAGGCCGGAGTGGCTGTCCAAATCATCAGAGGCTTGGCCTCGCAGCAAACAAGTGGAAACTCAACTAGAAAAAAGAAAAATTGTACAATGTCATATGAACACAACGCAAGATTTCATCGTTGCAAATTTTCATCGTTGACCAAATTATCACGAATCATAGCTTATTGTTGCCGCTTTATCAACAACGAAAAGAAAAAACCGATTAAATTTAAAGGATAAAGGGCTCAAGAAATAACACAAGCAATGACAATTCTGGTAAAACGGTGTGTGCATACTATATATTATGTAGTAAATTCTGTATCCTAACAATAATAATTTATAAGAAAAACAAGTAAATATTTATATTACCATTGAATAAGAATAGACTATAGAAGTCCAAAGAATGATATTTTCTGTATTAGCAATGATTTTAGTTTGTCTCGGAATTCACTCTCTCTCTCTTTGTTTTCAATATTTTAGCATATTTGCAAAAAAAATTTGAAAAAATGTGTCTATTAGCTTCACTCCGTCTGTTCGTCCGTCTGTTTACGAAACTTCTACACCGTTAAAGATAGAGAAAAAACTTTAACCATCAGTAGGTCTCATAAAAAATGTAATTTTGTGGAACAACTTTTTCAATATCACCTGTACAAATTTTACTTCGGCAAGATATCAAAATTAAAGCTCGAATAATATATTTTTACGTGAATTAACGATTTTTCTTAGTTATATAGGATTCCGGATTTACAGCCCCACAAAATTTCAAAAAAGTCCTATTTTCACATTTTTTTATGTGATATTTTAAAATTTTGTTGCAAGTTACAATTCTAAACAGGTATTCAAATTTTGATGAATTTGAAAATGTACGAAATGCGAATGGAAACAAAAATTAATTTAGATAAATACCGTTAATTTTAAATATTAAAATAACATACTTAACGTAAAAACATTTATAGTAAAGAAATAAAGAAAAAAATAAAGTATTTATGCATTTTTAAAAAGCATAAAAGAAAAAAGTTAACATAAAACATAACACATAAATTATAATTAATTATTATGGCCGTACTTAATTTTTATTTCATACATTTTCAACCTTTCATCCTTCTCTAATTCCAACTTTTTCACCTCGAGCTCCTGTTTCCATAGCTCCAACTCTTCCTTTCTTTTTACCTTTCTTCCTCAATTTTTGTCTCTTTTAAACAAATTTTTTTGTTATTATAATCTCTTTCTATTTCTATTTTCATCTACAATATCCTTTTGGGCATTTTCGTTTACTTGGAGTTGAACGTTTTTTTCGTTTGAACTCCAAGTAAATTTGCAAATCTCATCTCTCTATCTAACTCGATAAATAAAATAAAAACCTCTCAAAATACTAACCAGATAAATAACATTAAAAATTTTTATCATAACTGTAGTGGTATGAGAGGAAAGCTTAAAAAACTCGATTTTCTCGAAGACTCGATTTTCGTCTTTGGCGATTTCAATCAATTGTTGTTGATTATTCTGACGATTTGTTATTACAAATTAACTTCCAGGACGAGATTGATTTCGGTCTAATTAGCGAGTTTTATGGTAATGATTTACAGCAGATTATTAGTTATCCCAACAACAATAATAAATGGTTAGATCTTGCATTTTCAAACGCATATGACAGAATAAACATCATCACAACGTCATCTAACATCACCACAACTACTAACATCATCACAACGCAATTAGCTTTGAGTTCTCTACTATCATCCCGCTCTTGGGCAAAACTTACAATAATGAAATTGTATATGATTTCCGTAATGCTGACTACCAAAACATTAATAATGCTTTATCATCTACTAACTGGGACGAACTGTTAGCACAACAGGATATCAACTCACTAATCTCTATCTTTTATTCAAAAACTTTTGAAATTATAAATGTTTTTGTACCTAAAATCCGTAAGAAAAACAAAACAACGGAACCATGGTTAGATAGAGAACTTAGAACTTTGCGTAACCAGCGTAATAAAATACACACACAAATCAAACACACTATTGTGTGTCTGCCCCTAGCGATAACTTACTGATTAACCAAACTGAATACGTATAAGCTACTTGCAAATGAATTCAAACTGAAAGCTCATACAGCCTATGAAAACTATGTCATTAGTATAGGCAACAAATTAATTAGTGATCCCAAAAAATTTTTCGAATTTATCAACATAAAACGAAAAATATTTGGCTACCCTAATTCAATGTCCAAGGACAATACTTTTTCCTCTTGTCCAAAAACAATTTTGTAACTTTTTTTCCGACAGTTTTCAAAAAGTTTATCGTCCAAAAGTCAAATTCGTCACATTTGTTAATATCAGATCTGTATCTTCCCGAAAATGACATTTTTGAATCTATTATGAGCCTTGACACAAAGAAGGGTGCTGGACCTGACCTAATCCCTCCACTCTGTTTATATAACTGTGCTCATTATCTAATTACTCCTCTACATTTTATTTTAAACAGATCGCTTTGGAATGCTGTTTTCCCACATGTGTAGAAATCCTCTCATTTAACTCCCATCTACAAAAAAGGTGAAAGATCATCAGTATAAAACTATGGAGATATAGCCATCCTATCAACTATTCCAAAATTATTCGAAAAAATTGTTGTCGATAAAATTACTATTGTAATAAATGCCAAACTTAACGAACAACAACACGGTTTCAGAAAAGTTCGTTTCACTACAACAAACCTTATGTTATACATATCTGAAATCCTGAATAAAATGGAGAAAGGATATTAAGTTGATGCAATTTACACTGATTTTAGCTAAGCCTTCGATCGCGTTGATCACTACACTTTGCTAACAACAAACTTACAACTTTTGATATCTCGGGTTCTTTTCTGCATGACTGAACTTATTTATCAGAGAGGACCCAAAACGTTAAATTTCAAGATATATTGTCCAATATAATCGAGGTTACTTCTGTTGTACCAAAAACTATATTATTAAAATATTACAGTTTTTGGTACAATATTTTAATAACTATATTATTAAAATATTAATAAACTATATTATTTTTAACAACTGTATAAATAAAAAATTTTTAATTTTTAGCTAAATATGAATATGAACATTAATAAATTAGGTTATGTACATTTTTTACTGTCAAAGTGTTGCTGTAATATTTTGTAATAATATAATTTTTTTTCTCCCTCTTTCCCACTGATAGTACACTATATTTTTCTCTTTCTAAAGTTGCGATAATATCCACGAAATTTCTCATGAAAACCAGCCTTAAGTCTTAAATATATTTTTTTAATATTATGCTTATAAATTTCATGTATTTTTTCAATAACAATGTTATAATGTCCGTTCTTATTGGTTTTTTTTTTTAAATATGTACATACCTTGTTTTGGTAATTAAAATAAAAAAGAAAAAAAAATATATAATTGATTAGTTTAGCTAAAAAAGAAATTTTATGTTTTCAATATAAAAATTTTGAAATTTAAATTTACTATGTTTACGTTTTCAATTTAAAAATGTCAAATTCAAATTTTACGTTTGCAATATAAAAATGTCAAATTTAAATTTCTTATATGAACAAAAATTTTAGAAATTACTAAAAATGTGGACATTTACGTTTAGAATCAATTAAATATTGAAGTGAAGTGAACGATAAAATATGTTTATTTTTTCAATTAGAAAAGTTAATGTTATTTTTTTTACATTTTCAATATAAAACTGTCCAAATTTAAATTTTTAGTATAAAGTTACAGTTTTGCACCTACACATAAAAGTTACTAAAAATGTTGACATTTACGTTTAGAATTAATGCAATATTGAAATAAATTTTTTTTCTTTTTTTTAAGTGAATTGGTGTGGAATCTTCGAAAGATACAGACCGCCCCGTAGCAGAAGTGTATGCCGGATTCTTACCGACTAAACCACACCCTTCCCTTATTAAAACTAGTCAAACTGACTAACCATTAATTTTTTGCTATCTTGTTATACCCTACACCTAAAGTATAGGGTATATTAACTTTGGTATGGTGTTTGTAACAACCAAAAGGAAGCGAGTTAGGTATAGACATGTATATATATTCTGAATCAGGATCACCGCCGGAGTCGATTTAGCGATGTCCGTCTGTCCGTCCGTACGCACGATAACTCAAAAAATAATGATGCTATCTTGATGAAATTTATATAGTAGGTTACTAATTACGAAAGAAAGGCTAAGTTCGAATCTGGACAAAATCTGTCCATGGGTTCGGATTCTGGAAGCTTCCGAATGATTCCGGAGCAAACGAGATTATCTCCAAAAGCAACAAAGATAGAACCTTCAAATTTTGTACAATGATGTTTCTTCCCGTTCGATTTATGTCTCTGAAATTTAAGAGGATTTGGTCCATGGGTTTGGGTTTTGGAAGCTTCCGAACGAGCACCAGAGCAAATGAGATTATCTCCAAAACCAACAAAGATAGAACCTTTAAATTTTGTACAATGATGTTTCTTCCCGTTCGATTTATGTCTCTGAAATTTAAGAGGATTTGGTCAATGGGTTTGGATTTGGCAGCTTCCGAACGAGCCCCAGAGCAAATAAGATTCTCTCCAAAACCAATAAAGATATAACCTTTACTTTTGGCAGAATGGTGTTCTTTCATGTATGATTTAGGCCTCTGAAATTTAAAAGGATTTGGTCCATTGGTTTGGATTTGGAAGCTTCCGAACGAGCACCAGAGCAAATGAGATTATCTCCAAAACCAACAAAGATATAACCTTTAAATTTGGCAGGGTGGTATTCTTTCATGTTTTATTTAAGTCTCTGAAATGTGAGAAGATTTGGTCCATGGGTTCGGGTTTTGGAAGCTTCCGAACGAGCCCCAGAGCAAACGAGATTATCTCCAAAACCAATAAAGATAGAACCTTTAAATTTTTTATAATGATGTTTCTTCCAGTTTGATTTATGTCTCTAAAATTTAAGAGGATGTGGTCCATGGGTTTGGATTTTGGAAGCTTCCGAACGAGCCCCAGAGCAAATGAGATTATCTCCAAAAACAACAAATATATAACCTTTAAATTTGGCCGAATGGTGTTTTTTCATGTTTGATTTAGGTCTCTGAAATTTGAGAGGATTTGGCTATGGGTTTAAATTTGAAAGAATTTGAACCATGGATTCGAATTTTGGAAGCTTCCGAACGAGCCGCAGAGCAAATGAGATCATATCCAATACGAACAAAGGTAGAACCTTTGAATTTGGTACAATGGTGTTCTTTCGTGTTTGATTTATGTCTCTGAAATTTAAGAGGATTTGGTCCATGGGTTTGGTTTTGGAAGCTTCCGAACCAGCCCCAGAGCAAATGAGATTATCTCCAAAACCAATAAAGATATAACCTTTACTTTTGGCAGAATGGTGTTCTTTCATGTATGATTTAAGCCTCTGAAATTTGAGAGGATTTGGTCCTTGGGTTCGGATTTTGAAAGCTTCCGAACGAGCCTCAAGGCAAGTGATATTATCTCCAAATGCAACAAAGATATAACCTTCAAATTAGGCAGAATGGTGTTCCTTCATGTTTGATTTATGTTTCTGAAATTTGTGAGGATTTGGTCCATGGGTTCAAATCTTGGAAGCTTCCGGACGAGCCCCAGAGCAAACGAGTATATCTCCACAACCAACAAAGATAGAACTTTTATTTTTAGTACAAAGGTGTTCTGTTATGTTTCCTTTTCTGTAAAATTGGAAACTGCCATTTGAAAGAATTTGAACCATGGGTTCGTATTTTGGAAACTTCCGGACGAGCACAAGAGCAACGAGCATATCTCCGAAACCAACAAAAGTGGAACCTTTAAATTTAATAGAATGGTGTTCTGGCAAGTTTTCTTTATGTTCCTGAGATGGATTCGATGAATTGGAGTGGCAATTCGGGTAGCTGACAAAAAACCTCCCAAGGACTACCAATCTTCGAAAATAATTAAGATAGAAACTTAAAATTTTATACAAGGGTGTCAAGCATATCCCAAGCGGATGCCTCTTTTACGTTCTTGAAATTCGAGTTGAATAAGACAGAAAAGGGAAGAAGTTCAAGCAGCTGCCAAAAACACTTATGGATTTTTAATTTAATTCGAATTATTCAGGTGTAGGGTATTAATAAGTCGGTTGCATCGACTTACTGTTACATTTACTTGTTTTGAATATAGGTTTTATGTACTTTCCCTAAGGAAATCTGTACTTCGTACTATATCTAAAGGTCTTTTTCTTTTAAGCCTTCCTATAATAATTTGATTATTTATTAGTTGAGCAGCTTCAAGATTTATATGCTCTTCTAAACGAGCTTTATGCTTTATGGCATATCTACTTATTTCATCTATAACTTTGGGAATTTGTAAATCTCTGTGAATGTCACTATTACGTACATACCAGGGAGCACTTACTATGTTACGTAGGGCTTAGGACTTTATTCTGCAAAGATTGTATTTTTTCAATATGCGTTTTCTTGGCACAACCCCAAAGTTGAATGCCATATAACCATATAGGTTTAATTACTTGGTTGTAAATTAACACTTTATTATATATTGGTAGTAAATTTGCCAGTAATTTTCTCTATATCTATTTTCAAGTTCTAGTTTTTTCTTTTTAACGTGTTCATTCCACCTTAGCTTGACATCCAGTGTCATTCCTAGGTATTTTGCAGAATTTTCGATTGATACAAATACACCGTTTAAATTTATTTTAGGTGGATTCTTTATATTTCTATATGAAAAATTAACATGCACAGATTTAGATTCATTTAGTTTTATTTTCCATTTGATAGTCCAGTAACATATTTTTTTACTTGCTTTTTGTAATTTTCTTGTAGCTTCGTCAATATTCGATCCTACTGCCAATATTGCAGTATCGTCAACAAATGTTGCTTCTGGTAGATCACTTGTATAAAGCAAGTACAATATAGGACCTAGAATACTGCCTTGAGGCACACCTGCTTTTATTTCTCTTAGTGTAGAGTACTCTTCATCTTATTTAATTCTAAATAATCTTTCAGACAAGTACGATTCGAGTATCTCTACATATTGTAACGGTATCAATCTTCTTAATTTAAATATTAAACCTTCGTGCCAAACTTTGTCAAACGCTTGTGCTATGTCTAGAAATATTGTGGATCATATTTTGTTTTTCTTCGAATGCTTTTTCTATAACATTTGTTATTCTATGAACTTGGTCAATTGTTGCATGCTTGGATCTAAAACCAAATTGATGGTTAGGAATTAAATTTTTATTTTCTATAATTAGCTTCAGCCTTTTTAACAAAAGTTTTTCATAAAGTTTTGACATAATGGGTAGCAGAGATATTGGCCTATAAGATTTCGCCTCATTTAATGGCTTCCCTGATTTTGCTATCATAATAACTTCTCCCATTTTCCAAGCGCTCGGAACGTACTTCAATTTTAGTGCCGCATTTATGATTTTTCTCAAAAATCTTAGGGCTTTTTGTGGAAGCTCTTTTATAATCTGAGCTGTAATAAGATCAAAACCTGGGGCTTTTTTCAACTTTAGAGTTTTTATTATTTCACTAATTTCTTCTTGTGTAAATGGATTAATAGTGTTTTCTTCTATTATAACATTGTCTAATAAACAAAGATCAGAATTTATACCGTTTGGTTTGAATATATTTTCTAAATGATCTGCAAATAATTCGACTTTATCTTTATTATCATTTGCCCAAGTTCCGTCTGGTTTCACGAGCGTTACAATCCAAATATTTTGTGTACAACCCTTTTGTTTTTATTATTTAAAATTTAGATAAATTCTTTTGTTTTAAGGCATTTATCTGCCACATAAATGTGGACCTGTTTTTCCTGTTCAGGCGTGGCTGTAAACCTCATAAGGGGAAATAACTCTTACGACGTGTGTGAGATTTGAACCGACATTCCCTCGGTGTTTACAGCGTATTTTACACGCTCTTACCCACTAAGATAATAATATAAGGTAATAAAGATAAGAAGGATGTATTATAAGGCCAAAATGTCCGTTGACCATTATTTTCATACAAAATGTTGATTTTTGAATGAAAAATATTTCAAAATATTATTTTAAAGAAAAAGAATGGAAAAAGTTTATTTTTGTTACAAATTTAAATTCTAACGGGAAAACAATTGAATTTTAGCCATTTAAACAAATTTGAATTTTTCGCTGGGTAAGGTACATACCCGAAAAAATTGACTCCTTTAACTCGATTTTGGTGTTTCGAAACGATATTTATGACTTCACAGAGTTAAATTTACTCTACTCCAGCATTTCGAAATGACTTTTATAATAGTGTCTTCATAGTGTTTACTAAACACCAGAGAATAAGAAACGAAACGCACTTTCGCATTTTTAATTTATTCCTATGATTTTAAATATTGACGTAACGACGCTAGTGTTGATTATGTTGTGGTAGTGATTTCGTTTTAAATTTATAAAAGCGCGTTCATTATAGCGCGTTTTTTAATTAATTTTAAGCTAGCTGAATTTCTGATGTTGGAAGTCAGGGGGTTGAATAATCCTGTGACCGCAAAAAATAAGACTTAACCTGAGTTATGTGTTTGGATGTTGCTTGAAGTATCGGTTAGCAGATCGGTGTGTCTTGAGAATCTTCCAGTTGCTACTTGCCTCTTCCACATATCGATTTTGCTTTTTGTTTTTTAATTTGTATATGAACGTCCAGATAAATGATTTCAGCTGTTGTGTTGATATTAGTTTCATTATAGACCAATAATCATATGACAACAATTATTTCACCAATTTATTAAACAAAAAATATAGATTTAAATATATATAATATCATTTTAAATTTTATGAAATGCACACAAAGCTGTAATTTCCCGCACAAATTGTAAAAATATAAACAATTTACTTCTATTTTTTAGTTTGACGATTTTTTTAGAGTTTTCTCTTTAACACAGATGTCAGTTTTGTATTTGCTATCAATGCTCTAACAGTTTCGTGGATAAATCGCTGTAATGAAAATCATCCTTACAAATTACAAATCAACTGAGTAGTGCGTTCTGTTTCGAACTCTCTAGTATTTAGTTAATCCATAGATATATTAACTAATAGATGGGAAGTTGAGGTATAGTCGTTTCTTTTCTTCTTATGTGTTTTGCTATCTTATCTTATCTATATTATGTTTTGCTATCTATCTATCTATCTATCTAGCTATCTAGCTATCTAGCTATCTATCTAGCTATCTATCTTATGTGTTCAGTCAAAAAAATTCATATTCATTTTATAATATGTATACATTTCGTTCCCTCAGCTGTTTATATTTATTACAATAATATAAAGCAGTTCTCAATACCCAGTTTCATTCAGAGATTTTAGGTTTTTATATTACTTAATAATTGATATATTTTGTTTTTAAAATTAAAATTTAATTTAATTAACGTTATTCAAAATTTTAACTACTTGTAAAATAACAAATTAAGTGATAAAATTCTAAAAAAAATTAGAAATGAAATTATTCCACCTTTTACAACCTATTTCTGAGGACACTAAAGCAATACATACCCACGTTTCACTCAGCTATTTCTATGAGTTAACCACACGTCTATGACAGATAAAAGTCTTTTCGAAATGCCGGAGTAGAGTAAAATTTACTCTCTGACGTCAAAAATTTCGTTTCGAAAAAAAATAGAAATATCAATGTCTTATGAGGTCTTCTTAAAATTAAATTTTGTTTTGGAAAACTTCATTATTTGTTTGTAATAAATAAATGTTCCAATTTAATTTTGATAGTTAAAATTATTATTTTAACTCTAGCCTTTGCCAAATGGCAGAGTAAAGTTAACTCTGCATGCTAGTTTGATAGTCAATTCTTTAAAGTATAAACTTTACTCGGTTTAAGAAACGAACACACGCACTCCAGCTGAGCGGTAACTTGAACGCACATTATATATCTACTGTCAATTAATGCTTTTAAACGCATTCTGTTGTCAGAATCAAAAATCAGAATTAATATTTTTAACAATAGTCGCATTTAGTAGCATCTAGCGCTAGAAAAAAACTGCAGCGCTCGATAAAATTTTCTACTGAAGGTTTTTTTTAACTAGCGCTACATGCATTTTGCAGCAAGAAAATTTTTCGCTTAATTATATACCGACTTTTTATTGACGTTTATGTCTTCACATTTAATGTCAAAAATTTTTTTTACAAAATTTTGTGAGAATTTTTCAAGGTTTCACGCATTTTTTTACAAATTGATAAATTGAGAGATAAAATATATAAGATTTACAAAACAAAAATACGATTTAAATAAAATAAAAATATACGAATTGTCACACAAAATTAAATGTCATTTAATTTTGCTGCAAATCGTTCAGTACAATCTTGTAGCGCTAAAAGCTACACTGCTGCAAATCAGTTCAGCGCTAGAATCTGTTTGAAATACGCGACCAATGTGTTCTGTGAGTGTGTTCTGTCTGTTAGCTCATAGCAGTCATAGCCATAGAAAATATATAGATAGCAATCTAATAGCTGAGGTGAGCTGTGTAATCAAATTCGTACATACATACCTACACCAAATTAAAAAATTAAAAATAAAATAAATATTAAAAAACAAATTATTAATGGCTGTATATAGCTCCTTTTTGCGTCAGGTTGCCAATTTTTCAACTTTTAAAGGGCTAATAATCTGTAATAATACAAGAAAAATTGTAAATGGTACAAATTCAACAATAACAACTTTTGTTATGCAATATTTCAAATTTAATAGTTAATAATAAAAATTATTATAGCAGGACAAGTGCGAAAAATGGGATTAGAACATAATCAGTTTATCATACAACCATCAAGGTTTCAGTTTAAAAAGTTCAAAGACCTGCTTCATTATTTTGTTATGCTAGGAGTGGTTCCAATTTCCACTATAGTCATTATTACCAACATTTTTGTTGGACCAGCTGCTTTAACAGAAACTCCTGAAGATTATGTACCAAAATATTGGGAATACCATAGAGTAAGTAATTAAATACTATTTCAAGTGTTAAAATATTTGTTGTTTTAGCACCCTATATCAAGATTTTTAGCTAAATATATATATCCATCACCACAACAAGAATACGAAAAGATGTGCCATTTTCTTTTTGAAGAAAATGAAAAGGCTCAAATTAGGTAATTATATCGAAGTTAATTCTTTATTAATAAAATAACGATATTTAACTTTCATTAAGAAAATTGGAATCGCAAGTTAAAAATAAAATGGCAGCTCGCAATGATTATCAAGCTTATTACTTTAGACCAGCTATTGCAAAATATCATAGAATATCTAAAGAAGCAGCAGAATATTTAGAATCAATCAGAGGAGATAATTAGATTCACAGAGTCAATGGCAATTAAATTTAAATTAATTTAAAATAGAAAAATACGTAATTGTTTTATAATAATAATAGTAAATGTCAAAACTATTTAGAATAAACAAAAAAAAAGTTATTTTCCATTTGATTTTTATAAAACTTTGCAAGCACAATGATTATAAATATACTTTGAATTATTTGCCCTGAATGAACAAAATGCATACTAACATTATTTATCAATATTGGCCGTCTAAAGTGTTTTTGATTGCTCGTACTTTTAAAATTAAATGAAGTTGAAACGTGGAAATTTTGCAGCTGGTTTGATTTTTCGAGAAGTTTGGCCAAAACTTACTATTTTCACCAAATTTTGGCTACATTGGACACTTACTTACTCAATATACATATTCAAAGTTTTAAAAAAACAAAACAAACATGTACGCATGTTGTATTTGACGTTGTTGTATCTTACAAAAAAAAGACAAAGTAAGTTTTTTTTAAATCCCAGTCATTAACAATCAGATAATATAAATAGTAATAATAGATTGCCTACTTAGCTCCTAGTTTCAAAAAACTACTACATCTAAAAGGCCAATAGACGTCGCTAAACAATTTCATTTTAAAATCACTAGATGTCGCCTAAAAAAAAAGTTTTTTTTTAAATTAAATAGAATTATTTTTTGAAGTAAGAGAATTAATTATAGGGACAATTACCACAGTCCAACCTTGGAATTCCGACAAATCTATCTTCTTTGATTGTAAGGTCCAGTAACAAATGTAAGCGGGCTTGCTATGATTTAAAATAAAATAAAATATAAAATTTGATCTTTTCAATTAAACCAAAAGTTACCTTTTAATTTTTAAACCATTTGTTTTAATTAAATATTAAACCAAAACAATACACTAAACTGCTGCATTTAAACCAATATTTATTTTGATTCAAAATAGATTTAAAACGGGCTGACATATGACCTTTGACAATTTAAAAAATTTCATATGGCGGTAATAAAAAAATGGCGCTATTTTTGACATTAGGTGGAAGTACTTTGCTTTTCTAAAATTTTTGACAAAAAAAAAATTTGTTGTAAGTCTTTTGTTAATTACTTCATTATTAACAAAAAACATAATATTTTTTTATTTATTTTATTATTTACTTTTATTTTTTACAAAGGATATTTAAATTTAATTCCATCTTTTTTGTTTTTCTATTTCATATTTAAACAAGGGAAAAAGCCGAGTGGAATACATCATTCGGAAAATTACAATTCTAGCACGCAATCATTTTGATTCCTCTTCCAACATGACAAAATGTTTCCATGTTTCATTGTTAGCGTTCCTTTTATTAGTAAAAGGAAACCAAACATTATATCAGTTCATATAATTTGTACCTGTTTCCCTTCACTTCACACATCTTCCAACATGTCAAGATGTATAAAGGTCTTTCAGTACTACGTTGATTCATTCTACGTGTTATATTCCATTCTGCATAAAAAACAAATTTAATTTTTTCGCAAATCTGATTACATTTTAACTAAATTTACAACAATGAGTTATTATATAATTTACATTACAAACCAAGCTAAAGAAAAAATTGGGAAAAGAGATATTGATAGCTGGTGCTGGTATTAGGTGAAAATTCTAAGATCCTTCACTGTTAATTCTTCTATTAAAATTGACCAATTTCCTAAAACATATAAACAGTTAACAATCTAACTTAGAGGATTAAAATAATATCATATAATATAATAAATAATATAAAATAATATCATATAATATAATATAATAAATAATATATAATAATGTCATATAATATAATATAATAAATAATATATAATAATATCACAATTTTGAATAAGTAAAAAATAACAATACTTAGAATTAGTGTAACAATATCAGCATCCAAATAATAACTATGAACTTATAACAATGCTAAACTTAACTTATGAAATATTGAATTACTAATATCCTAAAACAGTAGTACAAAAGTTAGGACGAATTCTAACTACTATTATCAAGTCATCCTAAGACTGGTGCCCTGATAAATTGCGTTGATAATTGTGGCTCCGAGAAAACTGCTGTGTTGAATATTGACCTCAGTTACATTACGACAAAGCTAAGTTGAGAGACGCCTTCTGCTTACCGTATAAGTATTTTTTAAGCTCCTTGTTGAATTTATCCAACGTTAACATGCTCTTAACGCTATCCGGTAGATTGTTGAAGATTGCTATGGAGGAATATAGCAAATTTTTACGCATGTATTCAACCCTCGTGCGTGGAATAATAAGATGATTGGCTGCTCTAGTGTTGTAATTGTGAATCTCGGAATGAGTAGCGATATGAATGGCGGATTTGTTAAGGTCTTTTTTTTATCCTGAATATATATTTCGCTTTTTCTTCTTCGATTATGTTGTATAAGTTCAATTGCCCAGTTGCAACATATATTTCTCGCTCATTTGCTCTCCAATCTAATTTATATAACCTCCTTAGCGCTTTGATTTGCAATATGTGAACTCTTTTTATTAAATAATTTGGCGAAATTGACCAGCATACCAAATTATACCTTCTGTGTAACATTCGCGCATTATTAATTAAGTTCGCTGTTTCTTCCTTCAGTATTATCCCAGATCTCTTATCCCAGACTGCACCTATTAGGGCTGCTATTTTATTGCAGAAGTTATCCACATGATGATGCCAACCCAGTTTATCATCCATTAGTAGTCCAAGATATCTAAATAGAGCTGTTCTTTCAACCTTCATATTCCTGATTTTTATATTTGGTGCAATATCATGCGCTCCTCTTGGCTTGAAAATCATGTATTTTGTTTTAGTTCCGTTAAGCGTAAGTTTATTCTCCGTAATCCAGTCACAGTATCTACTAAGATCCTCTTTAGCTGATTCCTCTAGCTCTTTTTCATTCTTTCCTGCGTACATTAGACACGTGTCATCGGCGAATATGATATACTTAGCTTTTAAGTTAGCATTCTGCATATTGTGTATGTAAAGCGGTCCCAGCACCGATCCTTCTGGTACACCAACATTAACGATCCTTGGAGTACTAGTTCTATTATTTAGTCTAGTTACCAGATTCCTATCTTTAAGATAATTCTGAATAAGTGTATTACCTGTCCCTCTTATACTGATTTCATCCAGTTTGTCTAATAAGATGCTGTGGTCCACTGTATCAAAGGCTTTCTGCAGATCGATAAAGACAGTAGTTCCATAGTATATTTTATAAATTCCGTTGTTGTCATTTCTGTGCTAGTATTCTCCTGGAATCCATATTGGTTGCTGTCAAAACCTACTGTCTTACTTATGAAGTTCTTTAGCCTTAAGTTTATCACCTTCTCCGTGATTTTTCCAAGGGTGTTTATGAGTCTTATTGGTCTATAGTTTGTAACTTCTTCTTTATTCCCTCCTTTATGCAATGGTATAGTTACAGAATCTTTACAGGCACCTGGGAATTGACCAGATGTTAGGATACCATTCATGCATTTAGCCACTGTAGCTGAGATTTCCTCTGCAATATATTTTATCTGTAAACTTGATAAGCCATCTGGACCAGACGAATTGGTGTTTTTCATACTCATTATAATATTATATATTTCAATTTTATTTGTCGGTTGGAGGAAGGTAGACTTATTATTACGTGTGTTACAAAGAGCCGGTACATTAATGATACCATTAATCCTTAAGCTAGCTATAGTTTTATAGTTCTCTGATTCAGTTTTATTGTAAATTACTCCGTTAATTGTTCGGTATATCTTTTTTAAGTCATTGCCTGCTTTCATTAATTCAAAATTATATTGTATGTGCTTTGCCATCCTGGTCATTTTAGTTACTTCATTCCTTTCCTTTACTTTTTTAAATTCCTTTCTAATATCATCATTCATATTGTTGCGCATTAGTTGCTTGTATAGTTTATCTCTTTCTCATCATACGGAGTAAATCTTGGTTAATCCATCTATTTTTTCTATTTCTAACCCTTTTTAGTGTCGTGTTTTTCTCCTTAGCCTGTTGTATTATTGTAGCTAATGCCTCCATGTTATCCGTGGAACTTCTCATCAAACTCAGCTTAATGTCCTCCTTAAATTTTACGAGATTAGCATTTTCTATAAGTGAGTTGACCATTTTGTTTCTACTAATGTTGACTCTCGAAATCTCCGCTGTTATTACTTTATGCTGTGGTTACTGTGCAGCTTTATGATGATCTGGTTTTTTGAGTCCATTAGATTCGAGATTACATGGTAGTACTATGATAGTATTGGATGATGGTGTTACTCCGCTGACATCTATATTGTTAATTATGTCTTTTGTATATATTTTATTGTATTTAGAATCACTGATATTTAAGCAGCTACTGTGAATTCATTTGTTGCAGAAGCCATCACAGCACAGCGCATTTTGAACATTTGTAATCTGCTGATTACAAAGCTTGCAAAGTTCCAAATTTACATTTATATTAGCCATTGTATCTTATTTAATTTCTTACAAAAACCAATTCGCACAATAATGAGTTTTCTCTCATGCAATAGATACAGTGCAATATCTATCATTATTAGTAATATAAGTTATATAAGTTATAAGCATATTAGTAATATAAGTTATAATTCTTCATCAGAAGTATTTATTAGTAAAATAATAACTTAAATATGCATTATTTCACAATACATTTTACTAAAATTAAAAGTAAACCATAACCAAAAAATTTAAACATTGCTGTAGTGAATAACCTACATACATACATACATTAATTTTTATAAGGCTTGCATAATTCATGTCCATTGTAGACATAAATTAGAGGAAAGTTAAATAGTAGTACTTTTTTCAAAAAATATACACGTAGTCTTATGAAAAAATTTAGTAGTCCTCATAGAAATGTGGAAATAACACGAAAACTACAGATTTTTTTCAATTTCGTCCTAAGGGAGCATTAAAGTTCCATCTTTTTTACGTCCTTTAAAAAAAGGAAATTTGACAATATGTAAATCTTCATTCATAAATAAATATGCATTTTAAAGAAGGTCTTCCAACTACTTTTCAACAAAAAAAAAACTTTTTAAAAGAGCATTGATAAAGAGCAAAGAGCAAAAAAAGTTGAAAAATAATTTTAATTGCAATATCGATTTGCATTAATAAATAAAGCAAATGTTTTAGAATGCATATAAAATTAAGTGCAAAAAATAAACTATTTAATTATTTTTACAATAAGTTAATTTATGATACCTTATAAATAATTTTTATTAATATAATGAAATAAGTTAATATTATAAGTTATTCCCATTTTCACACCACCTTTAACATAGGTAATATGTCGATTTTTTTACATTTGCCTAGTCTTCAGCCTTAAACTAAACTAATAAAAAAAATATATTTATGTATCAGACATTTGCTTAAGCCAAGCATCAGTTATGTTGTTCATTTAGTGAACTATCATAATTAACTGAAATTTGAAAAAGTCATAATTTACAAGGCTTAGTATATTAGTATAGTATGTTAGTAAATGATTATACTTAGATATATAAATGGTCATTACAACTGCTAGTAACTTCTAATTAATGTTAGTAATGATGTTAATGGTAATAAGAAACAAGAAAAAACAAAGAAACTAACATGCAAGTTAGATTGAAAATGCCAGACTAATCATGCAAACTACGAGGATTAACCATGCTCGCGTAAAGTGTGGCTCTCAGTGTTAATTTGTTAATGCTAATATCGAAGAGCTCAGACCTTGAGTTAGTCTCTCTTAACATACGCGAAATAGGCTCAAATTTGTCATAGTCAGTAGAATGATGTGTCACATTAAAAAACTCGACCGATATCAAATTTTTCAGATTTTCTCTAAACCTCATTTGTTCGCGAATAGAGGTGGAGTTGATATCACCGCGCACAATCTGCTGAACGAATATGGTACTCGCCACTAGACATCGTGACTGGAAGGAGTTCAAATTAATTAAAGAAAGTCTAGCTTCGTATGGGGGAAGACGTATAGGATCAGCCCAAGCAAGGTTGCGTAAAGGGAAACGAAGAAATCTTTTTTGGACCAATTCAATACGTGAAATATCTATATCATGATATCGAGATTACACTTAGCTCAATTATTTAAGTATAGGTCTTCCATAAGTAGTAAAAAGTTGCTTAGTGATATAGGGATCAGAAAACTCTTTTGACCAACGCATAATAAATCCAAGAGTTGCTTTAGTTAGCTTTATTTATTATGGAGTTGTAGTGATTCTTGAAATCTAACCTATTATCATGGATCAGTCCCAAATCAGAAGTACGATCTGTTCTCTTAATAAGTTGATCGTGGAGGACGTAATCATAATTAATTGTTGAGTTAGCTCGTAACCTTGAAAAGCTCATATTTGGGCATTTGCTAACATTTAGTTTGAGATTTATTTGAGATTAGTTTCTGCACCATGGACTAAATTGGTTGAGATCATATTGCAACAACTCGCAATCACGAGTGGAAGTTATAGTTTTGTAGATTTTGGTATCATCAGCGAAACTAAGAAGGCGTAACTGGGATAAACATAAGGGACTGTCATAGGTCGACACTATGAAAAATAAAGTACCTAGATGGCTGCATTGTGGCACACCTGAATTTTCAACGTAAGTTGCAGAAATAGTAGACCTAAAACGGACCTGCTATGACCTATCTACATGACAAATAAGACGATAACCATTTAAGGCTATGACCTGAAAATCATACTGCTTTATGCTTTTCAAGGATAATTATATAGGAAATTAGATCAAAGGCCTTACTGATATCTGTGAATACCACATCAACTTGTTTTTTTTTAGTTTCCATTGTGTTCAATATCAGAGACGAATTCAGTCATATTAGTAACTGTGGATCTACCCTTTTGGAAACCATGTTGTTCTGGTGGAATAAATGGTTGACAAGAATCAACAAAATACGAGCACATTATTTTTTCAAATAATTTGGGAATAGTTGACAGTTTCGCAATGGGCCTGTAATTGCTTACATCGCAACGAGCCCCTTTCTTATGTATCGGGTTAATAAATGAATGTTTCCAGGGCTCGGAGAAAGAGTCACATTGAATTGACAAATTGAATAATTTCCAAATGGGACCTACCAAATCTTGGGCACAAAATTTATATATTATTTGTGGAACTCCGTCGGAGGCGTACGTGAAGTCCTTTAGATCTAATAAGTGAGGCATTAAGATATTTTCAGTTATTACAATGTTCTTAATGTCAAAATTTGAAAGAGATGGAGGAAGTAGATTATCTAAATATGACTGATTTGGCTCAAAAAACCCGTTCTGCTAAGTACAGGAAAAGAATGTGGCAAAAAAGTTGGAAACAGTCTGCGAGTTATATGATGTTGTTTCTTCGTAACGCTAAGCCGATGGGTAACCGTCAGTCCTACGTTTACTATTAACAAAATCATAAAAACGTCGCGGATTGGAATAAAATTGCGATTTAATTCTGTCAATATAATTTTTATATAAAGTATCAGATAGAATTTTGAATCTATTATAGATATCAAGAAAGGTATTATAAAGGGCAATGGAATTAGTGTCCATATATTTTTTCCATGAAGAATTTCGTTGGCTTCTCAGAGAACGCAATTCTTTATATGACCATGGCGCTGAGTAGTTAGAGTATTCATCAGATTTTGTAGGAATTGCTAAGCGAAAACATGTTGTTAGCATCTCATAAAACCATTTAAGGCTGATGTTCAGACTTAATGAAGAAAAAATTAATTCCACATTGAGTGAGCCTATAAGTGAGTTTAAATATGTGAAATCAGTTTTCGCAAAATCAAACTTTAGATAATTATCAGAAATAGAGGGTTTATTCGAGGAGTCAACATTGAGAAATATATCTTTTGGAGGGTGATAGTCGTCTATATTAGTGAAAGTTAATTCACTGGGGGATGCCCAACAGTTGTCATGATCTGAAGAAAAGACAAGATCTAATTGTCCATCTAAGTTGTTTGTGACAGAACTAATTTGTTGTTGTAGATCAATGCTATTTAAGCCAGCAATAAAAATTGATTCAAAGTTCAGTGAAATATTATCTGCAATCAAGCAATTATTTGTATCAGAACATAACCACTTAACGTTTGGAAGATTGAAATCACCTAGAAGTAGAAAACTATCAAAAGTAGCAAGTTAACGGTAAATATTGTTTACCGAAATAATGAGCTCATTATAAATCTCAGTTTTGTTAGAGTTACTAGGTGAAATATACTGAATAAATTAGCATTTAAGTGCCTAAAGGAAATTTGGACACAAATAATTTCAAATAGGTCAGAAGATGGCAAATCGACTACACTGCTCAAAAGCGTTGTTTTGATAGCTAATACAACTCCACCGCCGCGTTGACCAAAAGAGGAGATAATATTTCTATCAGTACGATAGACTAGAAAATCTTTAGAAAACAGTTCCTCACTATTGAAATTAGAGTTGAGCCAAGTTACAGACAAGGCTAAAATATCTTGCGGAAGAGTCATAGATTTTAAAAACGCGGAGTGCGTTTTAGTACAGAGACCTCTCACATTTTGGTAAAATATCGAAAGGTTTTCTAGTTTTTTGGATTGCGAAGAAATTTCAAATTTTTTCGCAGTTCAAATTCTTTTAATTTTCCAGGAGGCCAGCTATTATGATTTAAAATAAAGTGAAGTAAGTTATCATTACGAATACGGTCGACATTAACAATGTTTGTTGGGTGGTGATATATATCATAAGGTTCTGTATTCGGATGCAAGTGTGAGATAAATATAAATTTATTATGGGGGACCACTTCGAGTTTGAAGGGGAGAAGTTTACCTTCAAGTAGAGTAACAATATTGTTATTATAGTTGTTATTGTTATTAATATTATTATTATTACTATTATTATTAATATTATTATTAGTACTATCATTATTATTATTATCATTATTATTATTATTGTTATTATTATTATTATTATTATGAGCATATCCAAATATAGTATTTTCAAAATAGTAATAAAATAAATAAATAATTTTTTAACAAAAGAAAAATAAAACAAAATAATATAAATCATATTTCACAACGAAATTAAATAAAAGCAAGATAAAACAATGAGAACTATTAAACGAAAGCCCATATCTTGATTTAATCACATCTGCAGTGAAGCCATTCTAAAACAGGAGGAGGCTTTTAAACTGTACCAAGGAAATAGGCTCTCAGTGCAAACTATTAGTGGTTCGGAACAGATGCAAGAAAGTTATCACCAGCCAAAAATTCTTATTCAACCTAAAGTTGAAATGGAAACTTTAGGATTAGGTAACGTCTTTTTTGTATCAGACATTTGCTTAAACCAAGCATGAGTTATGTTGTTCATTTAGTGAACTATCACAATTAACTGAAAAAGTCATCATTTACAAGGGTTAGTAAATTAGTATGTTAGTAAATGATGATACTTAGATATTAAATGAACTTAATACTTAATTGGTCATTACCACTGTTAGTAACTACTAATTAATGTTAGTAATGATGTTAATGGTAATAAGAAACAAGAAAAAACAAAGAAACTAGCATGTAAGTTAACCATACTAGCGTAACGTCTGGCTCTCATTGCTAATTTGTCAACGCTAATAGCAAAAAGCTCAGACCTTGAGTTAGTCTCTCTTAACATACGCGAAATAGGCTCAAGTTTGCCATAATCAATAGAATGACACATTAAAAAGCTCGACCGATCTCAAATCATTCAGATTTTCTCTAAGCCTGATTTGTTCGCGAATAGAGGGGGAGTTGATATCACCGCGAACAATCTGCTGAACGACTATGATATCCGCCACTAGACGGCGTGACTGAAGGGAGTTCAAATTAATTAAAAAAGGTCCAGCTTCATATGGAGGAAGACGTATAGGATCGATCCAAGCAAGGTCGCGTAAAGCGAAACGAAGAAATCTTTTTTGGACCGATTCAATAAGTGAAATATCTATATCACGATATGGAGACCATACTTGGCTCAAGTATTTAAGTATAGGTCTAACATAAGTAGTAAAAAGTTGCTTAGTGATATAATGTTTATTCTGCTGAAGAATAAGTAAAACAAATTTTACATTTGTTGAGTTGTAAAGAAAAGTTTAATATCTTTTATTTGAATGAATTTTACATAAAAGGTTGTTCGTTTACATACAAAGAAAACAGTTATAAAAATTGTTAACTTTACATTAATTAAATAAATAAAATTTAAGTTACATTGATACAATACTAATTCTTGATCTACATTCATATATAAAATTATTACTTAACAACAATTTGATTACATAGCAAAAATAATAATAACAATTAAAAGTAATTTAAAGCAAAAGTTATAGTAAATTATATTCTAAGTAAGTGAAATTATCGCTTATTTAATATTGTTAAAATTAAACATTTTTTTGTTGCATAAACATGTTGCTGCCACAAAGGTTAATATCCAAACGGGTGATTTGTTGGATTAGAATTTTCGGGTTTTACTGTTATCACCTTTAGCTCTGACACGTTCTTCTTTTGTAAATTAATGCTTCGACAGTTGCGACAACAATATAATATACTTAAGATAATTACTATTATTAAGAGTAAATATGCAACTGTATAATGATGAATGTGGTGAAAACTGCTATTCTTCAAATTTGAAATTTGAGACCTTTGTTTGAGAGATATATTTTGGAATATTTGTTTCTAACAAAAATGATGAACTTATATTGCCTGTGACTATGCTGTCGGCTGATAGAAACATGCTTTGTGTTTCTTGCTTGAGTGTTTGAAAAAACATGTTGGTTGAAGCTGAATTATGCCATTTCTCTCAAGTGTTAGTTGCTGCAAATTATTGCCACATGAAAGGTCGAGTGTAGTCTTTTTAGGTAAAAGGTATATCCAGTTATTTGCAGTATGCATTCTGATCCATTTTGTAACCATTGCATAATTTTTTATTTTACAAAATGGCAATAAATTGTTTTCCATATTAAGTAGTTCAATTTGACATTTACTTACATTAGATCGCAATCCATACAGCGGTAAATTAAATTTGCATAAAAGGTTATCCGATTTCCAATGTCGGCAAAATGTAAGATCAGTAGTTTCCATAGATGTATACCGATCATGATATGTATTTCCATATATGTATTTAGAATCAGTAATAGAAGTTTGATTTTGCAAAAAGTTTACAATCTTATTGTCGTTTGCTTTCAATTCAGTTATTTGAGCTTCATATTTTTCAGAACATTCTTCATCTAGAACTCTAAATAAACTGTGAGCTAAACTTCCAACTATCCCAAGTGCAGCTCTTTTTCGTTTTCCAGTAAGCTTATTTTGATGATGTATTAATTGGTTAGCGTTTTCTACTTCTACATATTGATGACGTAATTGAGATATAATAAGAATACAATATTTTTCGAATTCCACATCGCTTGCATATTTGTCACAAACATCTTTCAGGTAATTTATTGAGGTTTTAATGCCTTCTATTTGATGATAATATGGAGCTAAATTAAAATGAATCAACAATATCTACTCACTGCTATATATATCTGTATCTGCAACCTTTTCAAAGTAAATTCCTTGTTTATTATTGAAGGATATATCAGTATAAGATTTAACAGTATTTTTATTGTCTCCTAATGCTAATACAAATAAAAAACTAAGTACCATTGTTAACCATATGGAACTGAAATAACTAGTTTTACTATGGCTCATATATTTCTATGTGGCTGGAATATGTTTATTATGAACATTTCTTGAATGTTCTTCCTTTCCTTTTCTTTTTCTTGCTTGCTGATCTTGAAGAGATCTGGAACTATAATCCATTAATGGTGCTGACAAAGTTTGCACCGTTAAATTTTCTCCCTTTTTCTGTGTATTAATAGCTTGTTCTTCATTATCAACGATTGGTAATAGAGAAACCTTGGTAATTGCTCGGTTAATCATTGAGTTCTTTGTTTTTAAGGTAACAACCCGTACCAATCCATTATCATCCTCCGTTGTTTGACTAACTCTGCCCAGGGCCCATCTTGTTGCTGGAAGATTGTCTTCTTTTATGACAACAATGTTTCTCTTTTGGAGTTTAGGTTGCTGTTGCGTCCACTTTGGTCTGAATTGTAACCTGGAAATGTACTCTTTAGACCATCTTCTCCAGAAGTTTTGGTGCATATGATCAAGTAGCTGCCATCTTTTCAAACAGTTTAATTTGTTATCTAAGACATCTTCTTCTGGAACTGAAAGGAGTG
Source organism: Poecilobothrus nobilitatus (assembly GCA_947095535.1). Taxonomy (NCBI): domain Eukaryota; kingdom Metazoa; phylum Arthropoda; class Insecta; order Diptera; family Dolichopodidae; genus Poecilobothrus; species Poecilobothrus nobilitatus. Next base: position 144,135,683 of record OX352774.1, on the reverse strand, counting down.
GTCCGCCAATTAAAAAATGGCCAGAAGTTAGTACTTCTAAGCTCTCTAGGTCATTATTTAACGGACAGAGTGGATGAGAATTTAAGCACGCCTCTATTTTTGTCATCAATGTATTTAAATCTTCATATGTTAACACGCGATCTTTTATAATTCGTTTTAAATGATATTTGGTTGATTTTACTCCTGCTTCCCAAAGTCCTCCAAAATGCGGTGAGTTTGGCGGTATGAAGTGCCATTGAGTTCCTTCATTACATAAAGCGTCAGATATTTAATTTGGATATAGGTTTTTGTTAAAGATGTTAGTTAGTATTTTATTAGCTCCTGTGAAATTAGTTCCGTTGTCGCTATAAAGATTTGAAACAGGGCCTCTTCGACTAATGAAGCGTTTAAAAACTGCTAGAAATGCAATGGAAATTAGACTGCTCACCACTTCTCTATGAATAACCTTTGTTCTGAAGCAAATAAATAATGCAATATAACCTTTAAAAGTTGTTGTACGCCCTACTGATTATCTTAAGGTAAATGGTCCTGCATAATTAACACCGCAATTAGTGAAGGGTAACATGACACTTTATTGAATTTGTTGATTATTCTTGCATGATTTCTCCTGTCAGGATGTATCCGAACTCCGTTTTTTGTGCGATTAGTGTATCTCCTTTTCTCTTAATTACATGGTTTAAAATAATCTGCCCAGAAACACTCGCTCCGAGTATAACATCTATCGGTTTGTATTGCTAAAAGTAAGGATCTGCCAATGTTAGGCCGTTAATGTGTTTTCAGGACTGATAAGATATAATATTTTCCTATGGAAGATAACTCGTTAAATTAGGTAATACAAACGCATTTTCATATATGTAAGTATTTGGTTTAAATTTTGAACGTATATTGATTACTATCATGTATTGAGATACACTATATTTTAATGTACCTACACCTAATATAGATGCAGATGTTTTATGTTTTTTCAGCTGCAACTGTTGTGCCTTTTTTTTTGTTATTAAAGTTGCCTCAGAACAGAAGAATGTAAGCTGTATGATGACGCTTGTTGCATATCTTACACGTAAATGAAGATTTACAGTTTATTGTAAAATGTCCTGGCATTGAACAGTTTTTGCATAGCTTATGTTTTGTAACGTATTCGAATTTTTGTTGTTCATTATAACCCTTGAACTTTTCGCGCTGATAAATTTTGTGGTCCTGATGACACACAGCACATTTATGATTAATAGAACTTCCATAATATATTTTTAATTTTTGCTCCGTTGAAGCTTTTCCTTCTAATGATTCCAATGTTTGGAATCGATTTTCCAAAAATGCGGAAAAATGGTTTAATGTCTGCAATTCTCGAGGTGAATTTAATGATTGCTCATATTGTCTATTACACTCTTTATCTAATTTCTCCACAAGTAAATGTATTAATAGTGGATCCCAATTTTCAACTGAAATTTGTAAGTTTTCAATAGCTAGAAGACTCTCAATTGTAACGTCGTGTAATTTCCTTATTGCCTTTGCCGACTCTTTCAATATGTTGGGTTGATTCAGCAGATGTTTTAATTGATGTGCAGCTAGTAATCTTACATTATTGTAACGTTTGTCCAAAATTTGCCATGCTGTGTCATAATGTTCAGCAGTAACTGGTAAATTCTTAATCAATTCAAATGGTTCGTTGTTTATGTTTGCTTTTAAATAGTGAAATTTTTGAGCTTTTCCTAAATTTTTATTTTGTTCTATTAATTCCATAAACAGATCTCTAAAAGTCTTCCAGTTAAAGTAACTTCCTGAAAATTTTGGTAACTCAATTTTCGGAAGTTGCAAATTTGTTTCTTTATTATTTCTATTTATTTTCGGTGGATTCTCTTCTGTTATCTTCTTTTCTTGCAGTTTTTCTTGCAGATTTATTATTATCTCTTCGTAGCTTATTTGAATTTCTTTGAATATTCTTTCAATAAAGTATTCATGTGCCTGTTCATCCTTGCTTGCAACTGCAATGTGGTTTTCGTTGATTTCATTCCAAGCTTCTCTCAATGTTCTTAAATTTTCATGAATATATGTAGTAGATAACTCTGTTTTAAGTTTATCCTGAATTCGGACAATTTTTCCTTTTAATATTGTAATCAAAATGATTTGCCTACTCACAAGATCATTTCTTTCATTAAGAGATTCCGCCATTTCTTATTGCTTTATTGCATTGAAAAGAATTTTCTCTAATTCATTTTTTATCTGTTCCACGAGGATTTTATCTTAGCGAAACTTTCCGTTTTAAAATATGCATGTTCATCATCATTAAATGCTTGAATATTCGTGTCATTTTCTACAGCTCTTTGCCATAGTAGATCTTCTCGACATCTATATATAATAGCTTCTGATCCTTGATAAGTTGTTCCGTGTTTAAAATTTTTTTTTTTTTTTAATAAGAGCTGAAACTAAATTAAACTCCCCCTATAACGCTTTAGATAATTGATTTGTAGTTGTAGTAATGGCAGCACACAACAGCAGATACCGTAGATTTAGAAAAACCCCTGTAGATTTCTATTTAAGTAGTTAATTTTTAGTTTTATAATACAGCTAGTAAACCTGAAATTAGACTATAGACACTTGTTTTATAGCGCAATCCTTTTATTTATATATCTCTATAGCCACTAATTCTATAGATAGTATTGTAAACACTAGTTTTATAATAAATTATTGAGTTCTAAAGACACTTGTTCTGTAGAACTCTTTTTTATTTTTTTTTTTTTAGGCTCGAAGGACCAATGTTTATTCTGCTACAGAATAAGTAAAACAAATTTTATATTTGTTGAGTTGTAAAGAAAAGTTTAATATCTTTTATTTGAATGAATTTTATATACAAAGAAAACAGTTATAAAAATTGTTAACGTTGCATTAATTAGATAAATAAAATTTAAGTTACATTAATACAATACTAAATCTTGAGCTACATTCATATGTAAAATTATTACTTAACAAAAATTTGATTACATAGCAAAAATAATAATAACATTTAAAAATAATTTAAAGTAAAAGTTATAGTAAATTATATTCTAAGTAAGTGAAATTAGCGTTTATTTGTTATTGTTAAAATTAAACATTTTTTTGTTGCATAAACATATAGGGATCAGAAAACTCTTTTTAAAATGGATTGCAGACTTCCTTTCGAATCGCATGGTTCGAGTACTTGGCGATGGTTATTCATCTGACAATTTTAGAATTAATGCTGGTGTCCCCCGGGGATCTGTTTTGTCTCCCACTCTTTTCTTAATATTTATCAATGACGTACTTTCAATAACCTCCAATTTACTCCATAGTTTCGCAGATGACAGCACCCTTGTAGCTTCCTATGAATTTCATAGCCGCTGTGGTATTAATCACCAGATTAATAGAACAGCAAGAAATTTCAAAGCTTTGCGGCACTCAACAAATTCAAACATTCTGGTCTTCCGATCTTCACAACATCTCTAAAATGAACATTAGGCCGAAAATAGAGTATAACATATTGGGGTGGAGCTTCCCAAACAGCGCTGGGTTATCTCGACAAAGTGCAAAACAGAGCTATTCGTCTTATTGGCAACCCCAGTGTTACCTCAACGCTCACTCGTCTTTGCCATTGCCGTACTGTCGTGTCATTCACCCTTTTTTATAGATACCTTGTAGGGGTGAATACCTGTTCCAAACAAATAAAGCAATTGATGCGTCCACTCAAAGTTTTCCAACGTGAAACGAGGAGAGCAACATATATCCACCCTTACACTGTCGAACTGTTAAGATGGCGCAACACAGCATTCGGAAATTCGTTTGTTATGCGCACGTCGCGTTTATGGAGCCTAATGCCTGCACATGTGTTCCCAAAAGTTAGTAATTCATTTGTGTACGATATAACGAAATTCAAGAAGAACATTAACATCTTTCTTCAAAATACTATCCAAATTTTTCCCTTCATAATCCATAATTTTATTATACTAAATCCAATTTCCCAAGAAACCCTTCCCTCATCCTTTTCCCCAAAACCAAGCTGTACATTATACGAGTATTATTATCTATTAAAGGACCCATCCTAAAGTTTGGTTTTGGTTCGTTAGAGTCCAACACTATTTAGAGGAACCTCGTGCAGTTCCTTTGAGTGACTTTTAATGTTTTTCACCGTCCCTCGTAAAAAAAAAAAAAATAATTCATTTACAACAAAACAATATTAAAACTAAAAAACAAAAAAAAATATTACAAAAATCAATATTTTCCGACCGGATGGAAGAGAGAGGAAATTAGAGATAATAGAATAAGAGTGGAGAGGAAATTAGAAAAGGTTATTTTGGTCAATAATAATGATTTTCAATATCATTCAATTTTTTAAAATTGCTTTATTTCTGTATTACCCGTGAAAAAGGTAACTTAGATCGTTATTAAGTATTATTATAAGTTTAAAATCACATTTAAAGTGATTATTTTCTATTGAAATATATAAAACAATACTATTTTGACCTTTATATAATTTCCAGTCTTTTAAATCTATTGTTTTACTAATATTTAAAATTGGCTTAGAGAAATTGAAAATTATATTATCATTCCGTAAATATTATTCGTTTCTATTAAATTTACCAAGTAATTGTTGAAAATATTTGAAACTGCGTCTGACATTAAACGCGGACTTTGATCATTATTTTATTTAAAACACGATTCTGAGAAATGTAATTTACATATGAAACTATAGGCTGTTAGTTACCAGTCTGATCCTTGTACAGCGCTTACCCAACGCTCTTTTAATCTTCTCTTTTAATCTTCTGAAAGGCTCTTTATTCACAAATTTAAAAGTAGCGACAGATATCGTGCTATTATTATAATTGGATTTATATCTAAGAACCGAACATTTCCCACCCATTTTCTTTAAGGAAGTTACTAAAAAAGGAAATATAAGGTATACTAAATAATTGAATTAATTTTTTTAAATAGATATTCATATCATAAAATCTTTCGCAAATAATAATGCAATTCAAAAATTTAACTTTACAAAAATATAAGTACATAAAATAAAATATTACTAAAATTTAGAGTTAATTAAAATAAAATATTAAATTTTTCTAATACTTTTAAAATAGTATTGCAATTTAAAATTTTACTCATAAAAAGATTATGCTATTTCATGTAAGTACATGAATATTCTATTTATAATAATTTTTTTTTTAAAGACTATAGACTATAGTAGGTATACCGTACTCAGAGGTAAAGTTAGCAACAAGCAACTGGATAAAATCCAGTGCCAGGGAAAGTTGGTGGCAATCCCCAGCATCAATACATACAAAAGAATTCTGGGGAGAATATAATAGCAAAAATACTCAGAAAACTCTAAAACTAAATAGAACCGATCTGAGAATATCCATGGGAATTTGCACAGGACACCTGTTGGTAAGGGCACACGAAAGAATTGGTATAACGGAGTTGAATCTATGCAGGGCATTCGGGCAAGAGGCAGAAACAATATTTCACGTACGTACTTGAGGACCATAAGGCGAAGAATTTTGAGAAAAGACTAATTTGGAAATTTCTCCGAGGTGAGAATGCTCAATCAAGGAGACATAGTGAGATTCATAAAGGGAATAGAGTGGCTCGACGAGACGCTGCAGTAAGCGAGCGGATCGTTGAGCAGGGGAGCACAACGGGTTGCAGGGCCTAGGTGTAAGGGCAGCCATTAGCCCCCTGAGAAGCAATAAACAACATAGAAAAAAACGAAAATTGCTTAACCAGAATCTGGTACTTCTTTTTTTCTTTTCTTCAAAATATTGCTGAAAATAATGATTTAAAAGTTAATTTTTTTATTGACATAAAGAAAAACTTCAAACTTTATTTTTATATAAATTTTATAAAAGAGAGATAACTGATTTAATAAAACGAAAAAGAAGGGCTAGACGTAGATGGCAACAATCTCGTCACCCTGATGATAAGAAGATTTTGAACAGATTATCACAATCTCTTAAACGAAAAATCAAGATTCTAAAATCAGTAGCATATCAAAATTATATAAAAGGTTTATCGGCAACAAAAGAATCAAATTACTCGTTGTGGAAAGCAACGAAGAGTGTAAAAAAGCCGATTAAGCACGCCCCGCCGCTCAAGAAACCAGACGGAACTTGGGCAAAGGATAATAAAGATAAAGTCGAATTATTTGCAGATCATTTAGAAAATATATTCAAACCAAACGATATAAATTCTGATTTTTGTTTATTAGACGATGTTATAATAGAAGAAAACACTATTAATCCATTGACGCAAGAAGAAATTAGTGAAATAATAAAAACTCTAAAGTTGAAAAAAACCCCAGGTTTTGATCTTATTACAGCTTAGATTATAAAAGAGCTTCCACAAAAAGCCCTAAGATTTTTGAGAAAAATCATAAATGCGGCAGTAAAATTGAAGTACGCTCCGAGCGTTGGGAAAGTGGCAGAAGTTATTATGATAGCAAAACCAGGGAAGCCATTAAATGAGGCGAAATCTTATAGGCCGATATCACTGCTACCCATTATGTCAAAACTTTATGAAAAACTGTTGTTAAAAAGGATGAAGCCAATTATAGAAAATAAAAATTTAATTCCTAACCATCAATTTGGTTTTAGATCCAAGCATGCAACAATTGGGTCAAGTTCATAGAATAACAAATGTTATAGAAAAAGCATTTGAAGAAAAACAAATATGCTCCACAATATTTCTAGACGTAGCACAAGCGTTTGACAAAGTTTGACACTAGTCAGAAGGTTTAATATTTAAATTAAAAAGATTGATACCGTACAATATGTAGAGATACTCGAATCGTAAAGATTATTTAAGTCTTTACGATTCGAATGTCTTGAAAGATTATTTGTCTGAAAGATTATTTAGAATTAAACAAGATGAAGAGTACTCTACACTAAGAGAAATAAAAGCAGGTGTGCCCCAAGGCAGTATTCTATTTCCTATATTGTACAGTGGTACAGTGGCCGATTCGTAAACTTCGAAGTTTTGAGTTTGGCAAGTTCGATGCAATTCTATTTTTTTTTTTTTTTGTTGTTTTTCTGATATTTTCATATCATCATATCATAATATTTAATCTGTAAATGACAGATATTTAAAACCCCTTTACTCAATGATTTACCAACCAACTTTCATTTTTTTCTTTTGAAATGATAAATATTCAGTACAGCTATCTTACAAGATCAATATTTTTCCAAAATTTTCTGATTTTCATTAATAATTTTCCATTTTTATAAAAAACCCATGTAAAGTATATACATATGTCTCATATTGTATGTAAATTCTATCCGTATAATATACATATTAAAAAACGACGCTCTTTTATTCCGTTGAATTTTAAAATTTGCTTTTTTGTTTTTGCTTTTTTTTTTTTTTCTAAATACATAAATAAAATTTTAAAATATAGTTTGTATGGTAGGAAATAAAAATTTCACAATATAACTGAAGATAAACATTCAGATTTTAGTGAAGGGTTTGGTGCAGTGGTAGAGTGGCCGATTCGTAAACTTCGAAGTTTTGAGTTTTGCAAGTTCGATGCAATTCAATTTTCTTTTTTTTTTTGTTGTTTTTCTGATATTTTCATATCATCATATCATAATATTTAATCTGTAAATGACAGACATTTAAAACCCTTTTACTCAATGATTTACAAACTAACTTTCATGTTTTTCTTTTTAAATGATGAATATTCAGTACAGCCATCTTACAAGATCAATGTTTTTCCAAAAATTTTGATTTTCATAAATAATTTTCCATTTTTATAAAAAACCCATGTCTCATATAGTATGTTAAATCTATATCTATAATATAAATATTCAAAAACGACGCTCTTTTATTCCGTTGAATTTTAAATTTTACTTTTTTGTTTTTGCTTTTTGTTTTTTTTTTCTAAATATAAATACATAAATAAAATTTTAAAGTATAGTTTGTATGGTAAGAAATAAAAATTTCACAATATAAGTGAATATAAACATTCAGATTTTAGTGATGGGTTTGGTGCAGTGGTAGAGCGGCCGATTCTTAAACATCGAAGTTTTAAGTTTTGCAAGTTCGATGCAATTCTATTTTTCTTTTTTTTTGTTGTTTTTCTGATATTTTCATATCATCATATCATAATATTTAATCTGTAAATGACCAACATTTAAAACCCGTTTACTCAATGATTTACCAACCAACTTTCATTTTTTCTTTTTAAATGTTAAATATTCAGTACAGCCATCTTTCAAGATCAATATTTTTCCAAAATTTTCTGATTTTCATTAATAATTTTCCATTTTTATAAAAAACCCATGTATAGTATATACATATGTATCATATAGTATGTATAATCTATACCTATAATATACATATTCAAAAACGACGTTCTTTTATTCCGTTGAAATTAAATTTTGCTTCTTTGTTTTTTGTTTTTTTTCTAAATACATAAATAAAATTTTAAAATATAGTTTGTATGGTAGGAAATAAAAATTTCACAATATAACTGAATATAAACATTCAGATTTTAGTGAAGGGTTTGGTGCAGTGGTAGAGTGGTCGATTCGTAAACTTCGAAGTTTTGGGTTTTACAAGTTCTATGAAATTCTATTTTCTTTTTTTTTTGTTCGTTTTTCTGATATTTTCATATCACCATGTCATCATAATATTTAATCTGTAAATGACAAACATTTAAAACCCTTTTACTCAATGATTTACCAACCAACTTTCATTTTTTTCTTTTTAAAAGATAAATATTCAGTACAGCCATCTTACAAGATCAATATTTTTCCAAAATTTTCTGATTTTAATTAATAATTTTCCATTTTTATAAAAAACCCATGTAAAGTATATACATACGTATCATATAGTATGTATAATCTATACCTATAATATACATATTCAAAAACGACGCTCTTTTATTCCGTTGAATTTTAAATTTTGCTTTTTTCTTTTTGCTTTTTGTTTTTTTTCTAAATACATAAACTGAATATAAACATTCAGATTTTAGTAAAGGGTTTGGTGCAATGGTAGAGTGGTCGATTCGTAAACTTCGAAGTTTTGAAGTTTGCAAGTTCGATGCAATTCTATTTTTTTTTTTTTTTTTCGTTGTTTTTCTGATATTTTCATATCATCATATCATAAAATTTAATCTGTAAATGACAGACATTTAAAACCCTTTTACTCAATGATTTACCAACCTTCTTTCATTTTTTCTTTTCAAATGATAAATATTCAGTACAGCTATCTTACAAGATCAATATTTTTCCAAAATTTTCTGATTTTCATTAATAATTTTCCATTTTTATAAAAAACCCATGTAAAGTATATACATTTGTATCATATAGTATGTATAACCTATAACTATAATATACATATTCAAAAACGACGCTCTTTTATTCCGTTGAATTTTTTATTTTGTTTTTTTGTTTTTGCTTTTTGTTTTTTTTCTAAATACATAAATAAAATATTAAAATATAGTTTGTATGGTAGGAAATAAAAATTTCTGATATAACTGAATATAAATATTCAGATTTTAGTGAAGGGTTTGGTGCAGTGGTAGAGTGGCCGATTCGTAAACTTCAAAGTTTTGGGTTTTGCAAGTTCGAAGCAATTCTATTTTTTTTTTTTTGCTTGTTTTTCTGATATTTCCATATCATCATATTATCATAATATTTAATCTGTAAATGACAGACATTTAAAACCCTTTTACTCAATGATTTACCTACCATCTTTCATTTGTTTCTTTTTAAATGACAAATATTCAGTACAGCCATCTTACAAGATCAATATTTTTCCAAAATTTTCTGATTTTCATTAATAATTTTCCATTTTTATAAAAAACCCATGTAAAGTATATACATATATATCATATAGTATGTAAAATCTATACATATAATATACATATTAAAAAACGACGCTCTTTCATTCCGTTGAATTTTTTATTTTGTTTTTTTGTTTTTGCTTTTTGTTTTTTTTCTAAATACATAAATAAAATTTTAAAATATAGTTTGTATGGTAGGAAATAAAAATTTCACAATATAACTGAATATAAACATTAAGATTTTAGTGGAGGGTTTGGAACAGTGGTGGAGTGACCGATTCGTAAACTTCGAAGTTTTGAGGTTTGCAAGTTCGATGCAATTCTATTTTTTTTTTTCTTTGTTGTTTTTCTGATATCATCATATCATAATATTTAATCTGTAAATGACAGACATTTAAAACCCTTTTACTCAATGATTAACAAACCAACTTTCATTTTTTTCTTTTTAATTGATAAATATTCAGTACAGCCATCTTACAAGATCAATGTTTTTCCAAAATTTTTTGATTTTCATTAATAATTTTCCATTTTTATAAAAAACCCATGTATAGTATATACATATGTATCATATAGTATGTATAATCTATACCTATAATATACATATTCAAAAACGACGTTCTTTTATTCCGTTGAAATTAAATTTTGCTTCTTTGTTTTTTGTTTTTTTTCTAAATACATAAATAAAATTTTAAAATATAGTTTGTATGGTAGGAAATAAAAATTTCACAATATAACTGAATATAAACATTCAGATTTTAGTGAAGGGTTTGGTGCAGTGGTAGAGTGGTCGATTCGTAAACTTCGAAGTTTTGGGTTTTGCAAGTTCTATGAAATTCTATTTTCTTTTTTTTTTGTTCGTTTTTCTGATATTTTCATATCACCATATCATCATAATATTTAATCTGTAAATGACAAACATTTAAAACCCTTTTACTCAATGATTTACCAACCAACTTTCATTTTTTTCTTTTTAAAAGATAAATATTCAGTACAGCCATCTTACAAGATCAATATTTTTCCAAAATTTTCTGATTTTAATTAATAATTTTCCATTTTTATAAAAAACCCATGTAAAGTATATACATACGTATCATATAGTATGTATAATCTATACCTATAATATACATATTCAAAAACGAGGCTCTTTTATTCCGTTGAATTTTAAATTTTGCTTTTTTCTTTTTGCTTTTTGTTTTTTTTCTAAATACATAAACTGAATATAAACATTCAGATTTTAGTAAAGGGTTTGGTGCAATGGTAGAGTGGTCGATTCTTTTCATATAGAAATATAAAGAATCCACCTAAAATAAATTTAAACGGTGTATTTGTATCAATCGAAAATTCTGCAAAATACCTAGGAATGACACTGGATGTCAAGCTAAGGTGGAATGAACACGTTAAAAAGAAAAAACTAGAACTTGAAAATAGATATAGAGAAAATTACTGGCAAATTTACTACCAATATATAATAAAGTGTTAATTTACAACCAAGTAATTAAACCTATATGGTTATATGGCATTCAACTTTGGGGTTGTGCCAAGAAAACGCATATTGAAAAAATACAATCTTTTCAGAATAAAGTCCTAAGTCCTACGTAACATAGTAAGTGCTCCCCTGGTATGTACGTAATAGTGACATTCACAGAGATTTACAAATTCCCAAAGTTATAGATGAAATAAGTAGATATGCCATAAAGCATAAAGCTCGTTTAGAAGAGCATATAAATCTTGAAGCTGCTCAACTAATAAATAATCAAATTATTATAGGAAGGCTTAAAAGAAAAAGACCTTTAGATATAGTACGAAGTAAAGATTTCCTTAGGGAAAGTACATAAAACCTATATTCAAAACAAGATAGCAAAAAATTAATGGTTAGTCAGTTTGACTAGTTTTAATAAGGAAAGGGTGTGGTTTAGTCGGTAAGACTCCGGCATACACTTCTGCTACGGGGCGGTCTGTATCTTTCGAAGATTCCACATCAATCCACGTAAAAAAAAAAATATATAAATTTTATAATTTTTTATTATAATTAAAAATATAAAAACTGAGTTTGAACTAAAATATATTTACCTAATTTGCAGTACAATTTATTATGAAGCTTTTAAAATATTAGGTAATGTTCACTAAAATTTTTAAAATGTGTACTCTCATTATTTTTTGAGAGTATTAAATGGCGGCTTTATGGAATGCTAGAAAAAAACTAAAAATTTTATTTTGCTGAAAATAACTTGAAAATTTCGAGTAGAAAGTTGAAAAGTTAGTATGTTAAAAATAAATTCCAAATTTTATTTTAAAATAAAACTTGGCATGTTTGGGTAAATATTTCATATCGAAAACGCGAAAAGAAAATTGTTAAAAATGGGCATTTTTCTTAAACAAAAACAGAAAAGAACAAAACAATCTTTATGAAATGTAATTTTTCGAAGCTTTTTCACACAATACATTTACAATTTGAAAAATAGCTTCGAAACACATTTAAGTATTTCGATGTCCAGGCCATCTGAAATTAATGTAGGTTATGTTTAAGCAAATGTCTGATACAAAACAAAAAGGTACTCCAGAAATTAATAATAAATTTTTTTTTTTATTATTATTCATTTATTTTTCTTTAACATATAAAATAAAATTACATTTTTTTTTTTTTTTTTTACATATAGCTTACACTAGTTTCTTATTACCGACCGCATACAATTATGTATAAGGTAGGTATTGTTTTCATACTAAAAATTTGTACCCGAGATTTTGGCAAATATGCACTACTCCGGTGTGGAGAAGGCTGTAACATTTTTTTTAGCATAATAACCGTCTATGTGTGAGTGTGTATATGGGTACGTCTATGGGCACGTGTACAGCTTAAACAACTGAGCGTAGTTTTTTGCAACTTTATATTTAAGGTTTTGACGTACATATCTCGGAAAGATAAGCTTTTGGAGCAAATCGGATAACCGCAAGTGGTAGTTTACTAGTGTACTTTTTAAGTTTTTTACGAATATTTCGCAACAGAAAAATTATTAAGAAAAAGTTGTTACACACTTAAAGAGGAACAACTTTGCCATACAACATTTTTTAATCCGACTAATTTTAACTTTTTTTAATATTCTTTCTAAGTCAAAATTTCATCATAACACTCCATATAAATTTATATGAACAATTTTTTTGTTTTTTTTTTTTTATATCTCTAAAAATTTATATACATACTTATATCTATGCATTTTATTCTTTTGTTGATGACATAAAATTAAAACGGTAAAATTTTTGTTAGCATATTCAATATTAATGTTATGTTTGTTTTGTATTTTTTACAGTTTTTATTATTTTTTGTTTCTAATATTTTTGAATGAAAAAAAATCAATTACATTACATAATAATGTAAATGGATGTACATATGAATGAATGCACATATATTTTTACGATTTCATTGCTTATTATTGTTATTTAATAAAACAAAATGTTGTTAAATTATTAGAAGTTATTTTGCTTTGATATTGATATAAATCATTATGTATTAAAAAAAAAAAAAAAACTCATACTGTTTTGGTATGAAACATCACAAATTAGCTCTATAATTGAATAAAAAATATACAAATATAAGTTAATGCAGTAAAACATATATATCTAGATATAATTAAAAACATATATTTTATAGCATATAAATAATGCTATGTTGATTCTTCACTCCTGCATTATATTGGCCATTAGCAAAGACTATACATATATAAGACATTCCAAGTAGAACAAATTTTGTAGTATAGAAAATAAAAAAAAAAAATAAATAAATAAATAAACCGACAGCGACGAGTTAATATAAAAGCATATATGTAATAAGGCTGTGCCCCAAATAGTTGCGACATCTATCAGTATGAAATGTATTCATCTTTTATGTTATACTAAATTCGTTTTTTTTTAATTTTAAATATACATAAACGTTTTTCATTCTTTTCTTTGATATTCAATCATATACAATTTAACCTTGAATAAAAACAAGTTTTATAATTAAAATAAATTTGTGTGTATGTTTATTGAACTTCATATTGCTATACTAGGATAGTTAATAATTAGAATACTGGTAATTTAATGCAGGTTTTTGTAAGTAATTTAGATTCGATTGTTAGTTTTAAATAAATATTATTTATTCTAGTTATATAATATTACAATTCATTAACATAAAATTTACAAATGTATAACAATAAAACAATTTTTAAAATACAAAGAAAAGATTAGTTATCTGCATGCTGTGCTTTATGTGTTATAAACCGAATAAACGAGAATGTATGTTAACTATAATGTTAAGTTAATAATTTGCTACGTTGTCAGATTTATTGTATGGTTTTTATTTTTTAAATAAAATGAAATTTTTTTTCTAGATATATGAAATAAATATACATGAGATTTCTTGATTTGTCACAGATAATTTGTGTATTTAAGTATATTTTTTTTTTGCAAAATAAGCTATAGAGTATATAAAATGGTGTTATTTAAAATGATTAAGTAACCAATAACTCGTCGTTTTAATTGAGGTAAACTGTATTGACTACAATATATGAAGAAGGATTTAAATTTTTACTTTATAAATTTAAATATATAAAATTATTAATTAACATATATTGGATTAATGTTTATTAGTTTAACTAAGTATCTATTGTTGTGTATGCATGTATATGTACGTATTTATTCTTAGTTAGAATTTACATAGTAAACTATAGAGGAAAAAACCTTTTTTTTTGAATTTTATGATTTATTTTGTAGTTTTTTAATATACATAATATTATTTATGATCATATAAAAGTACCATTACATACATATGTACATATAAAATTTATTCACTTTTTGTCTCGATCCACATTAAATAATTAATATGCTTTTTTAACAGCTTTTTATTAACTTGGTTGGGTAAAGGATGGAATCTTAGAAGCCATTTTAAACACACTTCCCGTTGAGCTAGAGACTTGAATTTTTCTTCATTAGATCAGATCCCGATGACAATACATGATTATAAAATAATAATATCGAAAAACATTAGAGAAATTAGCTTAATTTCAAAATTAAATTTTCATACAAAGATATAACAGAATTTTTAACAGAATTATTACAGAACCAAAATAAAACATTTTATCTAAATTTACTAAACTCACCAATACCAATACCAATACGTATACGTAATGCATAAATGTTTTTTTTTTCTATAAAAAAACTATTGTTTTTTATGTAGGCCATTGCATTGTATGCGTACATATTCATAGATGCATACTTCAAAATATATTGTAATAATTGTGCTTCGAAAATATTTTTGGTTTGAAAGCGATGAATTTGAAAGATATGAATGTGTAAACAAATTAATGTGCCGCACTTGAGAACACAGTGTAAAAATTAATATGCATTTACTTAAAATTTAGTAAGCAAGTGTTAAATTTAAGTTTTTTTTCATCAAATTAATTGATTTTTAGTATACATTTTTATTTATAAAAGCAATGTGTTTATTTATAATATAGATATGTGTTTTTCCTTTCGTAATTATAATTAAAATAGGGCTTTTCTTTCGAAACTCTTAACATATTAAAATCGCATATTATGGCCCTAACATTGATATCTAAATTGGGAGCTGCTTTTAAATAAGATATATTAGGGAATGATGATCTGCACCACTAATGCCTTTTTCTGAAGTACAAAAACTAAGAATATATTTCCAATTATGTAAAAACATTAAACAACAAAAAGAATATATTAAAAATCCAGTCTTTTTTAAAAATAGTACATAACAACAATATTTTTCTTTTCAATAAAAATAATTATGAATTAATCATAAAATATATGTTATGTACATACATACATATATATCTACATCGTCTAGAAAAAGCAAAATAATTTTTTTTTAATTCACAAACATTAGCATTTAGAAGTAAGCAATTTAATATATTCTCAATTACATACTTTTAAAACCAAATTTTTTTACTACATATGTAGGTACAAACATGTACAAAAATGGTATGCATATTTTTATGTGTGCTGTACTATTAAAAATCTGCTAACACAGTCACACCAAATTCACAAATTCGCAACTATTATTATTTAGTTGATTCTTCGATTTATTATTTTTTAATATGTAGACAACTGTTATATTTATATGAATGGACGGTTAACATAAACGAACAAAAAAAAAATGCAGAATGTTCTATAGCTAATAATTTCTATTTTTAAAATAGACTGTATGCATAAATTTAATATTAAAAAAAAAATAAGTTCTTAGCATACCTAAATAACACAAAAAAAAAAGTAAAATGTAATACTGGAAGAAAAATAAAACGAATAGAAAAAAGAGAACAAAAA
Organism: Poecilobothrus nobilitatus; assembly: GCA_947095535.1. Lineage (NCBI taxonomy): Eukaryota > Metazoa > Arthropoda > Insecta > Diptera > Dolichopodidae > Poecilobothrus > Poecilobothrus nobilitatus. The sequence continues at coordinate 144,119,569 of OX352774.1, read as the reverse complement.
ATGTTACTTTGATTGCTTTTAAATATTTTTAAAGTCTATTTCTTATGTATATATTGTGCACATCTGATATTTACCCACATAACAGATAGAAAAAGAGAACTATTAAAATGTTATGATTTTAAAAGAAAGAAACATACGTTTGATATTTCCGTACATAACAGATAAAAAAAAAATATTAAAATGTTATGTTATGAAAAGAAAGAAAAAACAAGGCAGTGTATGAATCAAAATTTTTAAAGGGTCGCATTTTAAGTGGAAATAAAGAACATTATAAAATTGCAATATTTTTATTTAAATTTTGAATTTAGCTAAGCAACGTTTTCTTAATTTTTTAAAAATTTTGCCACAATAAATTAATAATAAAAAAATTCAATATATTCTATATTATAACAGGTAATAATATAATTATAGACTGTAAGGGCAACTGTAAAAATTCAAAATTAAACAAGGAAAAAAAAAAAAATCAATTTAATTCTTATATTTGTCATTACTAAAAAGAATAAAATAAAATAAATAGAATAAATAGAATAGAATATTTAAAAACAATCAAAGTAACATTTTTTGTTCTCTTTTTTTTCTATTCGTTTTTATTTTTCTTCCAGTATTACATTTTATTTATTTTTTTCTGTTATTTAGGTACGCTAAGAACTTATTTTTTTTTCTTTAATATTAAATTTATGCATACAGTCTATTTCAAAAATAGAAATTATTAGCTATAGAACATTCTGAATTTGTTCGTTTATATTTACCGTCCATTCATATGCATACATAAAATTTTTTTTTGTTCGTTTATGTTTACCGTCCATTCATATAAATATAACTGTTGCCTACATATTAAAAAATAATAAATCGAAGAATCAACTAAATAATAATAGTTGCGAATTTGTGAATTTGGTGTGACTGTGTTAGCAGATTTTTAATAGTACAGCACACATAAAAATATGCATACCATTTTTGTACATGTTTGTACCTACATATGTAGTAAAAAAATTTGGTTTTAAAAGTATGTAATTGAGAATATATTAAATTGGTTACTTCTAAATGCTAATATTTTTGAATTAAAAAAAAATTATTTTGCTTTTTCTAGACGATGTAGATATACATATATGTATGTATGTACATAACATATATTTTATGATTAATTCATAATTATTGTTATTGAAAAGAAAAATATTGTTGTTATTTACTATTTTTAAAAAAGACTGGATTTCTTATTTTTAATATATTCTTTTTGTTGTTTAATGTTTTTACATAATTGGAAATATATTTTTAGTTTTTATACTTCAGAAAAAGGCATTAGTGGTGCAGATCATCATTCCCTAATAGATCTTAATACAAAAGCAGCTCCCAATTTAGATATCAATCTTAGGGCCATAATATGCGATTTTAATATGTTAAGACTTTCGAAAGAAAAGCCGTATTTTAATTATAATTGAGAAAGGAAAAACACATATCTATATAAATATTATAAATAAACACATTGCTTTTATAAATAAAAATGTATACTAAAAATCAATTGATTTGATGAAAATAAACTTAAATTTAACACTTGCTTACTAAATTTTAAGTAAATGCATATTAAATTTTACACTGTGTTCTCAAGTGTGGCACATTAATTTGTTTACACATTCATATCTTTCAAATTTATCGCTTTCAAACCAAAAAAATTTTTGAAGCACATATTATTACATATTTTGAAGTATGTACCTATGCATATGTACGCATACAATGCAGTGGCCTACATAAAAAACAATAGTCTTTTATAGAAAAAAAAAACATTTATGCATTACGTATACGTATTGGTATTGGTGAGTTTAATAAATTTAGATAAAATGTTTTATTTTGGTTCTGTAATAACTCTGTTAAAAATTCTGTTATATCTTCGTATGAAAATTTAATTTTGGAATTAAGCTAATTTCTTTAATGTTTTTCGATATTATTATTTTAAAATCATGTATTGTCATCGGGATCTGATCTAATGAAGAAAATTTCAAGTCTCTAGCTCAACGGGAAGTGTGTTTAAAATGGCTTCTAAGATTGCATCCTTTACCCAACCAAGTTAATAAAAAGCTGTTAAAAAGACGTATAGTCATAGACTATATATACCTAACACTGTATCTATATAAATGCATAGGTACATTTTTATATCATTGATATTCAAATTTCAAACTACATATGTATGTGTATAGCAACCGAATATATTGTATAGAAACATAAAAAATAAAATAAAACAAAAAATACGTATAGCTATAGATACCTAACACTACGTAGCTCTATAAATGCATTTGTATAATGTATATCATTCATATTCAAATTTCAAACTATATGTATAGCAATAGCATATATTGTATAGAAACATAAACTTCGGAAAAAAAAAGAAAAAAGGAGGAAAACAAAGGCTCATATATTTCGCCAAAAAGCATATTAATTATTGAATGTGAATCGAGAAAAAAATTGAATAAATTTTATATGTACATATGTATGTATGTAATGGTACTTTGATATGATCATAAATAATATTATGTATATTAAAATACTACAAAATAAAATTTAAAAAGAAATTTTTTCCCCTATAGTTTACTATGTAAATTCTAACTAAGTATAAATACATACATATACATGCATATATATACATATATAGCTACTTAGTTAAACTAATTAACATTAATCCAATAATTAATAATTTTATACATTTAAATTTATAAAGTAAAAATTTAAATCCTTCTTCATATATTGTAGTCAATACAGTTTACTTCAATTGAAACGAAGAGTTATTGGTTACTTAATCATTTTAAATAACACCATTTTATATACTCTTTAGCTTATTTTGCAAAAAAAAAATATACTTAAATACACAAATTGTCTGTGACAAATCAAGAAATCTCATGTATATTTATTCGTATATCTAGAAAAAAACTTTCATTTTATTTAAAAAATAAAAACCATACAATAAATCTGACAACGTAGCTAATTATTAACTTAACATTATATTTAACATATATTCCCGTTTATTCGGTTTATAACACATGCAGCAGAGCATGTAGATACTAATCTTTTCTTTGTATTTTAAAAATTGTTTTATTGTTATACATTTGTAAATTTTATGATAATGAATTGTAATATTATATAATTAGAATAAATAAAATTTATTTAAAACTAACAATCGAATCTAAATTACATACTTACAAAAACCCACATTAAATTACCAGTATTGAAATTATTATCTATCCTAGTATAGCAATACGATTACATAAACATACACACAAATTTATTTTATTTACAAAACTTTTTTTTTTTTATTCAAGGTTAAATTGTATATAATTGAATATCAAAGAAAAGAATAAAAACGTTTATGTATATTTAAAATTAAAAAAAAAAACGAATTTAGTATAACAGAAAAGATAAATAAATTTCATTTTGATAGATGTCGCGACTATTTGGGCACAACCTTATTTTTATTTTCTATACTAAAAAATTTGTTTTAATTGGTGTGTCTTATATATGTATTGTCTTTGCTTTAGGTAACCCATTCGTATGAAAATTTCATTAATTGGGGTCAGCCAGTTCAATTTGTGCAAATTTTTAATAGCTTTATTTATTAAAACACCAATTTTATGTTTCAACCATAAGGAACAGCTGGACCAATTACAAAATAAAACAAAAAATACGTATAGCTATAGATACCTAACACTACGTAGCTCTATAAATGCATTTGTATAATGTATATCATTCATATTCAAATTTCAAACTATATGTATAGCAATAGCATATATTGTATAGAAACATAAACTTCGGAAAAAAAAGAAAAAAGGAGGAAAACAAAGGCTCATATATTTCGCCAAAAAGCATATTAATTATTGAATGTGAATCGAGAAAAAAATTGAATAAATTTTATATGTACATATGTATGTATGTAATGGTACTTTGATATGATCATAAATAATATTATGTATATTAAAATACTACAAAATAAAATTTAAAAAGAAATTTTTTCCCCTATAGTTTACTATGTAAATTCTAACTAAGTATAAATACATACATATACATGCATATATATACATATATAGCTACTTAGTTAAACTAATTAACATTAATCCAATAATTAATAATTTTATACATTTAAATTTATAAAGTAAAAATTTAAATCCTTCTTCATATATTGTAGTCAATACAGTTTACTTCAATTGAAACGAAGAGTTATTGGTTACTTAATCATTTTAAATAACACCATTTTATATACTCTTTAGCTTATTTTGCAAAAAAAAAATATACTTAAATACACAAATTGTCTGTGACAAATCAAGAAATCTCATGTATATTTATTCGTATATCTAGAAAAAAACTTTCATTTTATTTAAAAAATAAAAACCATACAATAAATCTGACAACGTAGCTAATTATTAACTTAACATTATATTTAACATATATTCCCGTTTATTCGGTTTATAACACATGCAGCAGAGCATGTAGATACTAATCTTTTCTTTGTATTTTAAAAATTGTTTTATTGTTATACATTTGTAAATTTTATGATAATGAATTGTAATATTATATAATTAGAATAAATAAAATTTATTTAAAACTAACAATCGAATCTAAATTACATACTTACAAAAACCCACATTAAATTACCAGTATTCAAATTATTATCTATCCTAGTATAGCAATACGATTACATAAACATACACACAAATTTATTTTATTTACAAAACTTTTTTTTTTTTATTCAAGGTTAAATTGTATATAATTGAATATCAAAGAAAAGAATAAAAACGTTTATGTATATTTAAAATTAAAAAAAAAAACGAATTTAGTATAACAGAAAAGATAAATAAATTTCATTTTGATAGATGTCGCGACTATTTGGGCACAACCTTATTTTTATTTTTTATACTAAAAAATTTGTTTTAATTGGTGTGTCTTATATATGTATTGTCTTTGCTTTAGGTAACCCATTCGTATGAAAATTTCATTAATTGGGGTCAGCCAGTTCAATTTGTGCAAATTTTTAATAGCTTTATTTATTAAAACACCAATTTTATGTTTCAACCATAAGGAACAGCTGGACCAATTACATATATTTTATCTAATATGGGAGATAATATGAGCATGGTATAAACTATCAGCTACTTTTCTGCTCAGAACGGTTCCACTTATTTTGATGGCACCTAACAAGGGCACAATTTTTTTAACTAGTTTATTAATATGATCTTCCCATTTTAGCTTTTCATTGATTACAACACCAATATATTTATATGTAGTAACTCTTTCTATTTCAACCTTATTTACAAACAGTTTGGATTTATATCAATCTTATTTTTTATTTTGTAAGCCAATTATTGTATTTCAACAAGTCAGCATTTATTAGTCTTTCTAATTAATCACAAGTTGAAGTATTATAAACAAGTAGAGTATCATCAGCAAAGATCTTACAGTTAGCTATTAAATTCGCATACTGGATGTTGTGAATGTAGAGCAGCTATAATGTACGACCTAACACAGACCCTTGAGGAACACCAATATTTATTGACTTCTTATTACTTAACACTCCATTTATTTTTGTAATATTTTTTCTATTTTTTAGGTATAATTTTAATAAATCATGAGCTGCACCCCTTTTTCCAATTTCATGTAGCCTGTCATTTAAGATGTTATGGTTCACCGTATTGAAAGCGTTTTTTAAATCAACAAATACTAAGCATACATAATTTCCTGCATCCAATTTGTTTATAATTGAGTTGGTAGCTTCCAAAACTTCCGAGGTGAGAATGCTCAATCAAGGAGACATAGTGAGATTCATAAATGGAATAGAGTGGCTCGACGAGACGCTGCAGTAAGCAGGGGAGCACAACGGATGGTAGGGCCTAAGTGTAAGTGCAGCTATTAGTCCCCTGAGAAACAACAAACAAAATAGAAAAAAACGAAAATTGCTTAATCAGAATCTGGTACTTCTTTTTTTCTTTTCTTCAAAATATTGCTGAAAATAATGATTTAAAAGTTAATTTTCTTATTGACATAAAGAAAAACTGCAAACTTTATTTTTATATAAATTTTATAATTTTTTATTATAACTAAAAATATAAAAACTTAGTTTGAACTAAAATATATTTACCAAATTTGCAGTACAATTTATTATGAAGCTTTTAAATTATTAGGTTATGTTCACTAAAATTGTTAAAATTGTATAGGTACTATCTTTATTTTTTGAGAGTATTAAATGGCGGTGATTCTCACAATACAATTTTCTTTTCGAGTTTTCGATATGAAATATTTACGCAAACATGCCAAATTTTATATTAAAATAAATTTTTTCTTTAACATACTAACATTTTAGCTTCCAACTAATTTCAACATATTTTCAGCAAAATAAAATTTTCTAGCATTTCATATCGCCTCCATTTAATACTCTCAAAAAATAATGAGATTATACAATTATAATAAATCTTTTTTTTTATTATTATTCATTTATTTTTCTTTAACATATAAAATAAAATTACATTTGTCTTTTTTTTAACAGCTTTTTATTAACTTGGTTGGGTAAAGGATGGAATCTTAGAAGCCATTTTAAACAAACTTCCCGTTGAGCTAGAGACTTGAAATTTTCTTCATTAAATCAGATCCCGATGACAATATATGATTATAAAATAATAATATCGAAAAACATTAGAGAAATTAGCTTAATTTAAAAATTAAATTTTCATACAAAGATATAACAGAATTTTTAACAGAATTATTACAAAACCAAAATAAAACATTTTATCTAAATTTACTAAACTCACCAATACCAATACCAATACGTATACGTAACACATAAATGTTTTTTATTTTCTATAAAAGACTATTGTTTTTTATGTAGGCCATTGCATTGTATGCGTACATAAACATAGGTACATACTTCAAAATATGTAATAATATGTGCTTCGAAAATATTTTTGATTTGAAAGCGATGAATTTGAAAGATATGAATGTGTAAACAAATTAATGTGCCGCGCTTGAGAACACAGTGTAAAATTTAATATGCATTTACTCAAAATTTAGTAAGCAAAAGTTAAATTTAAGTTTTTTTTCATCAAATCAATTGATTTTTAGTATACATTTTTATTTATAAAAGCAATGTGTTTAATTATAATACTTATATAGAAATGTGTTTTTCCTTTCTTAATTATAATTAAAATAGGGCTTTTCTTTCGAAACTCTTAACATATTAAAATCGCATATTATGGCCCTAACATTGATATCTAAATTGGGAGCTGCCTTTAAATTAAGATCTATTAGGGAATGCTGATCTGCACCACTAATGCCTTTTTCTGAAGTATAAAAACTAAGAATGTATTTCCAATTATGTAAAAACATTAAACATCAAAAAGAATATATTAAAAATAGGAAATCCAGTGTTTTTTAAAAATAGTAAATAACAACAATATTTACCGTAGTAAATATTTACCGTACTAGGTACCCGAATTGCCACTCCAATTCATCGAATCCATCTCAGAAACATAAAGAAAACATGCCAGAACACCATTGCACTAAATTTAAAGGTTCTACTGTTTTTGGTTTTGGAGATAATCTCGTTTGCTCTGGGGCTCGTTCGGAAGCTTCCAAAATACGAACCCATGGTTCAAATTCTTTCAAATGTCAGTTTCCAATTTTATAGAAAAGGAAACATAACAGCACACTCTTGTACTAAAAATAAAGGTTCTATCTTTGTTGGATGTGGAGATATACTCGTTTGCTTTGGGGCTCGTTCGGAAGCTTCCAAGATGAACACCACTCTGCCAAATTTAAGGATTGTATCTTAGTTGGTTTTGGAGATAATCTCATTTGCTCTGGTGCTCGTTCGGAAGCTTCCAAAATCCAAACCCATGGCCCAAATCCTCTTAAATTTCAGAGATATAAAGCGAACGGGAAGGAACATCATTGTAAAAAATGTATGGTTCTATCTTTGTTGATTTTGGAGATAATCTCGTTTGCTCTGGGGCTCGTTGGGAAGCTTCCAAAATCCGAACCCATGGATCAAATCCTCTCAAATTTCAGAGACCTAAATCAAACATGAAAGAACACCATTCTGCCAAATTTAAAGGTTATATCTTTGTTGTTTTTAGAGATAATCTCATATGCTCTGGGGCTCGTTCGGAAAATGTGTGTGTTTGTGTGTGTGTGTGTGTGAGCGGAAACGACTGAGCGGAATTTTTTGCAATTTTACATTTAAGGTTTTGACGTAAATATCTCGGATTTATAAGCTTTTGGAGCAAATCGGACAACCGCAAGTGGTAGTTTACTTGCGTACATTTTAAGTTTTTAACGAATATTTCGCAACAGCAAATTTTAATGAGAAAATTATTAAGAAAAAGTTGTTACACACTTAAAGAGGAGCAACTTTGCCATACAACATTTTTTAATCCGACTAATTTTAACTTTTATTTAATATTCTTTCTAAGTCAAAATTTCATCATAACACTACATATAAATTTATATGAACAATTTTTTTGTTTTTTTTTTTCTATATCTCTAAAAATTTATATACATCTATGCATTTTATTCTTTTGTTGATGACATAAAATTAAAACGGTAAAATTTTTGTTAACATATTCAATATTAATATTATGTTTGTTTTGTATTTGTTTACAGTTTTTATTATTTTTTACTTCTAATATTTTTGACTGAAAAAAAAAATCAAGTACATTACATATAATGTAAATGGATGTATGTACATATCAATGAATGCACATATATTTTTACGATTTCATTGCTTATTATTGTTTTTGAATAAAACAAAATGTTGTTAAATTATTAGAAGTTATTTTGCTTTGATATAAATTATTATGTAAAAAATCTATAAATTTTGGCATTGTACTTTTCGTATTGTGGCAGTCGGTCGTGTGGCCAGGTAGCTGATATTTTTCAATTTCTTAAGAGCGATTATTTCATACTGTTTTGGTATTAAACATCACAAATTAGCTCTATAATTGAATAAAAAATATAAAAATATACAAATATAAATTAATACAGTAAAACATATATACCTTAACATATATACCATATACATACATACCCAATTAAAAACATATATTTTATAGCATATAAATAAAGCTATGTTGATTCTTCACTCCTGCATTATATTGGCCATTAATGAGAAATTATTTTTCAATAAATACTTTAGTTTTTTAACAAAAACACCTAAATTTGAACATTCTTTTAAATCCGATGGTAGCTTATTATAAACTCTTTTAGCTGAAGTAAGGCAACTAATACATGATAGCTCAGTTCTTGATTTGGCATGGTTTAAATGGTTTAGCCTTCTTGTATTGTAACTGTGAACAGTATTTCTTTTAGTAATTACAGTATTTTTTTTTGTAAATCCCTTTTTCCAACTTGAAAATTAATTTGGATTTTTCCAAAACAATGAGTTCAGATAACTCTGGGTAACCCGTTCGTATATAAATTTCATTTGTTGGGGTCAGCCATTTCAATTTGTGGAAACTTTTTATAGCTTTGTTTATTAAAACACCAATTTTATCTGTCAACCATAAGGAACAGCTGGACCAATTACATATATTATATTTAATATGGGAGATAATATGAGCATGGTATAAACTATCAGCCGCTCTTCTGCTCAGAACGATTCCACTTCTTTTGATGGCACCTAACAAGGGCACAATATTTTTAACTAGCTTATTAATATGATCTTGCCATTTTAGCTTTTCATCGATTACAACACTAAGATATTTATATGTAGTAACTCTTTCTATTTCAACCTTATTTACAAACAGTTTTGGATTTATATCAATCTTTTTTTTTATTTTATATACTTTTAGTTTTTTTAGCATTTATTGTTAATTTGTTACCTTTAGGCAAAGACCATGCATATATAAGACATTCCAAGTAGAACAAATTTTTTAGTATAGAAAATAAAAAGAAGGCCGTGCCCCCAAATAGGCGCGACATCTATCAATATGAAATTTATTCATCGTTTATTAACAGCTTTTTATTAACTTGGTTGGGTAAAGGATGGAATCTTATAAGCCATTTTAAACACACTTCCCGTTGAGCTAGAGCTAAACTTGAAATTTTCTTCATTAGATCAGATCCCGATGACAATACATGATTTTAAAATAATAATATCGAAAAACATTAGAGGAATTAGCTTAATTTCAAAATTAAATTTTCATACAAAGGTATAACAGAATTTTTAACAGAATTATTACAGAACCAAAATAAAACATTTTATCTAAATTTACTAAACTCACCAATACCAATACGTATACGTAATGCATAAATGTTTTTTTTTTCTATAAAAGACTATTGTTTTTTATGTAGGCCATTGCATTGTATGCGTACATAAACATAGGTACATACTTCAAAATATGTAATAATATGTGCTTCGAAAATATTTTTGGTTTGAAAGCGATAAATTTGAAAGATATGAATGTGTAAACAAATTAATGTGCCGCACTTGAGAACACAGTGTAAAATTTAATATGCATTTACTTAAAATTTAGTAAGCAAGTGTTAAATTTAAGTTTTTTTTCATCAAATCAATTGATTTTTAGTGTATATTTTTATTTATAAAAGCAATGTGTTTATTTATAATATTTATATAGATATGGTTTTTTCCTTTCTTAATTATAATTAAAATAGGGCTTTTCTTTCGAAATTTTTAACATATTAAAATCGCATATTATGGCCCTAATATTGACATCTAAATTGGGAGCTGCCTTTAAATAAGATCTATTAGGGAATGATGATCTGCACCACTAATGCCTTTTTCTGAAGTATAAAAACTAAGAATATATTTCCAATTATGTAAAAACATTAAACAACAAAAAGAATATATTAAAAATAAGAAATCCAGTCTTTTTTAAAAATAGTAAATAACAACAATATTTTTCTTTTCAATAAAAATAATTATGAATTAATCATAAAATATATGTTATGTACATACATACATATATATCCACATCGTCTAGAAAAAGCAAAATAATTTTTTTTTAATTCAAAAACATTAGCATTTAGAAGTAAGCAATTTAATATATTCTCAATTACATACTATTTTGAAACCAAATTTTTTTACTACATATGTAGGTACAAACATGTACAAAAATGGTATGCATATTTTTATGTGTGCTGTACTAAAAATTAAAAATCTGCTATTACAGTCACACCAAATTCGCAAATTCTCAACTATTATTATTTGGTTGATTTATCGATTTATTATTTTTTAATATGTAGGCAACAGTTATATTTATATGAATGGACGGTAAACATAAACGAACAAAAAAAAATTTTATGTATGCATATGAATGGACGGTTAACATAAACGAACAAAAAAAAAATTCAGAATGTTCTATAGCTAATAATTTCTAATTTTGAAATAGACTGTATGCATAAATTTAATATTAAAAAAAAAATAAGTTCTTAGCGTACCTAAATAACAGAAAAAAAAGTAAAATGTATTACTGGAAGAAAACTAAAAACGAATAGAAAAAAAGAGAACAAAAAATGTTACTTTGATTGTTTTTAAATATTTTTAAAGTCTATTTCTTATGTATATATTGTGCACATCTGATATTTACCCACATAACAGATAGAAAAAGAGAACTATTAAAATGTTATGATTTTAAAAGAAAGAAACATACGTTTGATATTTCCGTACATAACAGATAAAAAAAAAATATTAAAATGTTATGTTATGAAAAAAAAGAAAAAACAAGGCAGTGTATGAATCAAAGTTTTTAAAGGGTCGCATTTTTAAGTGGAAATAAAGAACATTATAAAATTGCAAAAACAATTTTATTTAAATTTTTAATTTTGCTATGCAATGTTTCCTTAATTTTTTAAAAATCTTGCCACAATATATAATACAATATAACAATCAGAAGTTCAGATCATTATATAGTACCCAAACTACTATAATATTTATATGAATGAATATATCAGTATATATGTGTGTAGTTATAGATTCATTATTTTTTAATACCAACAATTATATTTATATGAATGGACGGTAAACATAAACGAAAAATCATTCAATTCAATTTCATTTGTCGTTATCAATTTAATACATTTGTCGTTACTAAAATGAATAAAATAAAATAAATAAAAAAAATTTAAAAAAAAACAGCTTTTTTGAACTAAAAAGTAGAAAATAAATTTTTAATAGCAAATTTTTCTGTAATTTTCTAAACTATATTGTTACAATCGAGATTTCTTTGAAAAAGTTTATTTCAATATGTCAAATATATATATAAATATAAGTATATATAAGTTTTAAAGTCTGTGAAATTAATATAAAAACTGTAGGCAAAATTTAAAAATATAAGTTTATAGTTATGTGTTTGTTCCCGCCAGCTTTTATTTTAATAAACTTTTTCAAAGAAATCTCGATTGTAACAATATAGTTTAGAAAATTACAGAAAAATTTGCTATTAAAAATTTAGTTTCCACTTTTTAGTACAAAAAAGCTGTTTTTTTAAAAATTTTTTTTATTTATTTTATCTTATACTAAATTCGTTTTTTTTTAATGTTAAATATACATAAACTTTTTTCATTCTTTTCTTTGATATACAATCATTTACAATTTAACCTTGAATAAAAAAAAAAGTTTTCTAAATAAAATAAATTTGTGTGTATGTTTATTGTTACTTCGTATTGCTATACTAGGATAGTTAATAATTAGAATACTGGCAATTTAATGTATGTTTTTGTAAGTAATTTGGATTCGATTGTTAGTTTTAAATAAATTTTATTTATTCTAGTTATATAATATTACAATTCATTATCATAAAATTTACAAATTTATAACAATAAAAGAATTTTTAAAATACAAAGAAAAGTTTAGTTATCTGCATGCTGTGCTGTAGGTGTTATAAACCGAATAAACGAGAATGGATTTTAAATATAATGTTAAGTTAATAATTAGCTACTTGTCAGATTTATTGTATGGTTTTTATTTTTTAAATAAAATGAAGTTGTTTTTCTAGATATACGAATAAATATACATGAGATTTCTTGATTTGTCACAGACAATTTGGCATTAAAGTATTTTTTTTTTTTGCAAAATAAGCTGAAGAGTATATAAAATGGTGTTATTTAAAATGATTAAGTAATCAATAACTCGTGGTTTCAATTGAAGTAAACTGTATTGACTACAATATATGAAGAAGGATTTAAATTTTTACTTTATAAATTTAAATGTATAAAATTATTAATTATTGGATTAATGTTAATTAGTTTAACTAAGTAGCTATATATGTATATATATGCATGTATATGTATGTATTTATACTTAGTTAGAATTTACATAGTAAACTATAGCGAAAAAATTTTGTTTTGAATTTTATGATTTATTTTGTAGTTTTTTAATATACATAATATTATTTATGATCATATAAAAGTAGCATTACATACATATGTACATACATATAAAACTTATTCACTTTTTTTCTCGATTCACATTCAATAATTAAAATGCTTTTTTATTTTTTAACCTTTATGGTCTACGTGGTGTAAAATTTTCCTAATAAAAAATATGAAGTAAGTTTGAAATTTTATTAAAAATAAAATTTAAGGACCTGCGAAATATTTTTGTGTTCTTTGAATTTTGCCACGTATTTAAATTAATTCGTAAATTTTTTTTTTTTTTTTTTTTCGTAAGGGAGGTGGGAATCTTCCAAAGACACCAAGAATTTCCCCTTGGTAGTGTCAGATTCTTACTGACTAAACCCACCTCCCCCTTTAGCCAATATAGTGGGATGAAACCCTTACCTGCGAACGCAGTATATTGGCTAGGGAGTAGGGATAGGAAAGGATAGGAAAATGGATACGGAAACATTGAATTGGGAGTGGGACTGTAAGGAAACAATGAATCCGCCTATTATTATTATTTTGCTAACAGTGACTAAAGCCGTTACAATAGTTACAACATGTAGTAGTAGTATATATTACTACATGAGGCAACTATTGAAGGCAACCCCCACTGTCACTGTAGCGGCTGTTATTATTGGTATTAATATTTTTTATTAATACCAATAATAACAGCCAACAATAGACCTTTTATTGAACCTGAACGGTTATTTTCAAACATTTCTAATTTCAGTAATCATATTTCAATTTTTAATAAATTTTTAAGAAAGAAAATATTTGATTTGAATGAAAAAAGTGCAATATATTTACATATGTAGGTATAAATCATAATATTAATTTTGATGCAAACTTCAACAAATAATTTTGTGAATTGCAAGAAAATTATTTTGCATATCTATTATAATTTTTAAAGATTTACCATTAAATTTTATTTTCAAAAAAGTTTCAAAATTATATACATACATATGTATGTACAATGTACATAGTATATGTAACTTGTTTTTTACAGGTTTAAAATTCAATTCAATTTTTTAAGTAAAAAAAAACACAAATAAATTTTCATATTATATTTCCGTAATGGAAGCAACGAATTTTTATTAGAATTAGAAAAGAAACATAAACAAAAATATGTTGCTATGGATACTAATGTAGTGTACATTGCTCTATAAATATAATATTGTATATTATCATTCATATAGTATTTGAATATGATTCATATTCAAACTATATGTATAGTAATAGCATATATTGTATAAAAACATAAAATTCGGAAAAAAAAGAAAAAAGGAGGAAAACAAAGGCTCATTTCTTTGAGAGTGGCGTAAATTTTACCACTATTTTCTGTGTAATTCATGTGCCTTAAATTTTAGAAAAATATAAATTTGTTCATTAAACAAAAAAAGACTTAGGTATAATAAAATTAGCAAAACTTTAAATAAAAAAAATTAAAGAAAATTAAGAAAAATAACATTTTACATTCAATTTGACAATATAAATATGTACATATGACTGTATATATGCACATACACTGTAGTGACTTATGCATATTGTTAACAAAATTCGAAATTTGTAATATTTATACATACCTAATATGTATGTAATCTTATTTTTTATTAGGAAAATTTTACACCACGTAAACCAAAGGTTAAAAAATAAACAAGTAAGTTTGAAATTTTATTAAAAATAAAATTTAAGGACTGGCGAAATCTTTTCTAGTATGGTTTGAAATTTGTTACATATTTTAATTAATACATAAATAGACCTCTTATTGAACGGTTATTTTCGAATACTGCTATTTTTCGCAATCGGATTTCTAATTCTTAACAAATTTTTAAGAAAAAAAAAAAATTTGATTTAAATGAAAAAAGTGGAATATTATTGAATTTGTGATGCATAAATAATATACATATGTATCTATGTATCATAATATTAATTTTGATGCAAACTTCAACAAATAATTTTGTGAATTGCATTAAAATTATTTTGTACATTTATTACCTATAAATTTTAAAAATCTAGGCTCATCATTTTTCATATTATATTACATACCTCAATGGAAACGACGAATTTTTATTAGAATAATTACGAATACTCATTCCAATAATAGCAAATTTTTATATACAAGGCACACATTTTTTAGCTTTTATTTTTATAAAATGTACTTTCATACACAATTTGTCAGTAACTCAAAAAACCCTACATATTATACACATTCATTCATCATATTATACACGCACTTATATATTAATTCTTTACACAAAACAAACAGAAACAGAAAATATGTAGATAAATACTTAACGAGCTATATTTGTATATAAATACATATCTATACTATTCGTATCAAACGACATGTATAGCAATAGCGTATATTGTATAGAAACATAAAAAACAAATTAAAACAAAAAGACGTATAGTCATAGACTATAGATACCTAACACTGTAGCTATATAAATAATAGGTACATTTTTATATCATTCATATTCAAATTTCAAACTACATATGTATATGTATAGCTACCGAATATGTAAACTATAGGGGAAATTTTTTTTTTTGAATTTTATGATTTATTTTGTAGTTTTTTAATATACAATATTATTTATAATCATATAAAAGTACCATTACATAAATACATATGTACATATAAAATTTATTCACTGTTTTTCTCGATTCACATGCAATAATTAATATGCTTTTTGGCGAAATATATGAGCCTTTGTTTTCCTCCTTTTTCCTTTTTTTTCCGAAGTTTATGTTTCTATACAATATATGCTATTGCTATACATATAGTTTGAAATTTGAATATGAATGATATACATTATACAAATGCATTTATAGAGCTACGTAGTGTTAGGTATCTATAGCTATACGTATTTTTTGTTTTATTTTATTTTTTATGTTTCTAAGCAAGGCCCTGATTTCGATAGTCATTTCATAAAAATGAAAATGAAAAATTTCATTTCATTTTAATAATTTTTTGCGATTTCAATAGTCGGGCAAAATGAAATGGAATTTAAAATTAAAATGATTTATATTTTTGGCAATACTTTCTTATTTTGAGGTTTTGACTATACAAAGAAAAGCTATAAGTAAAAAATTAAGATTTAAAACATGTAGTTCCCAATACTGTAATAGAAAAAAAGCAAAAAATTAAAAAAAGTGCCGAAAAGTGGTTCCTTAGTTTTTGGGTTCTGTTTTTTGGGGCGGGCTTAAAAGTTGCACTTTTTTATTTTTTTTTGTGATACCTATTTAAATTTTACTACAAAATCGGTGAGTACTGATTACCTTTTTTTTAATCATGTCGGAAGGACTTCTAATTCACAAACTAATGGGCTTACTTGCAACTTATGCTATCGCATAGTCATAGGTTACTTATAAAAATGCCTATATTCACATAAATATAAATAAAATACTTCATAATTTTTTTCTAAATCCATTTTTACAAGCACTCATTTAACAATTTCAAGATGAGAAAATTTGACGTTTTAAATGAGTATATTCATAAAATATGACTATCAAAATCAGCTTCTTTTCATTTTTTATGATTTTTTTCATTTTTTATGACTATCGAAATCAAAAATTTTATTTTTCATAAAAAATGAAAGTGATATGACTATCGAAATCAGGGCCTGTAAATTCTAACTGAGTATAAATACATACATATACATGCATATACATATATAGCTACTTAGTTAAACTAATTAACATTAATCCAATATATGTTAATTAATAATTTTATACATTTAAATTTATAAAGTAAAAATTTAAATCCTTCTTCATATATTGTAGTCAATACAGTTTACTTCAATTGAAACGACGAGTTATTGGTTACTTAATCATTTTAAATAACACCATTTTATATACTCTTTAGCTTATTTTGCAAAAAAAAAATATACTTAAATACACAAATTGTCTGTGACAAATCAAGAAATCTCATTCGTATATCTAGAAAAAAAACTTCATTTTATTTAAAAAATTAAACCATACAATAAATCTGACAACGTAGCTAATTATTAACTTAACATTATATTTAATATACATTCTCGTTTATTCGGTTTATAACACATATAGCACAGCATACAGATAACTAATATTTTCTTTGTATTTTAAAAATTGTTTTATTGTTATACATTTGTAAATTTTATGTTAATGAATTGTAATATTATATAACTAGAATAAATAAAATTTATTTAAAACTAACAATCGAATCTAAATTACATACTTACAAAAACCCACATTAAATTACCAGTATTCAAATTATTATCTATCCTAGTATAGGAATACGAGTTACAATGTACATACACACAAATTTATTTTATTTAGAAAACTTTTTTTTTTTTATTCAAGATTAAATTGTATATGATTGTATATCAAAGAAAAGAATAAAAACGTTTATGTATATTTAAAATTAAAAAAAAAACGAATTTAGTATAACATAAACGATGAATAAATTTCATATTGACAGATGTCGCGACTATTTGGGGCACAACCTTAGTTTTATTTTCTACACTAAAAAATTTGTTCTACTTGAAATGTCTTATATTTATATGTATAGTCTTTGCTTTAAGCCAATTATTCTTCAACAAATCAGCATTTTTAGTATTTCTAATTCATCACAGTTGAAGTATTATAAACAAGTACAGTATCATCAGCGAAGATCTTATATTAAATTCGCATACTGGATGTTGTGAATGCAGAGCAGGTATAATGTAGGACAGCACAGATCCTTGAGGAACATCAATATTTATTGACTTCTCATTACTTAACACTCCACTTATTTTTGTAATGTTTTTTCTATTTTTTAGGTATGATTTTAATAAATCATCAAGCTGCATCCTGTATTCCAAATTCATGTAGCCTGTCGAGTAAGATGTTATGGTTCACATCGAAAGCCTTTTTAAATCAACAAATACTAAGCATACATAATTTCCTGCATCCAATTTGTTTATAATTGAGTTGGTAGCTTCTAAAACCGCATAACCGATTCAGATTTTTTTTTTAAAACCAAATTGATTCAGATCAAAGCCAACAACCTTCTGTATGAAATCTTATATGCTACCATTTATGACCTTTTCAAATATTTTTCTAAACAATTTGTGAGGGTAATCGACCTTTAATTAGATAAATCTATTTAATTAGATAATTCTGACTCAGATTTATATATCGGTACAACAATACTTGATTTTAAACACTTAGGATAAATAGCCGTAGAAAGACATTTATTTATCAAGCAAACAACTATAAGTGTCATTAATTGAACAACATGTTTTAAATCAGTCGGTAATATATTATCACCCCTCGGTGCACTATCTTTCAACTGTACAATGATTTTGGCTATTTCTGCTTCATCTGTTTCTTTAAGTCTGTTTCTCATCGTGTACTTTTGAGCGTCACTGATTTCATTTGACAGTTTGTTCCCAATTTCGCTGAAGAAAGTATTGAATGAATTCACAATTTCATAGCTATACATGTTTTAATTCCATTACTAATTATTTATTTTATTACTTTATTAGATTGAGTTGGCCTTTTCAGGACGCAATTCAGTACCTTCCAAATTTTTCTTTGGTCAGATCCAGCCAGATTTATTTTATTATTAAAATAATTCTGTTTGGCTTTGGTGATTTCATAAGTGACCTTCTTTTTTATCTTTTTATGTATCAGACATTTGCTTAAACCAAGCATCAGTTATGTTGTTCATTTAGTGAACTATCACAATTAACTGAAATTTGAAAAAGTCATCATTTACAAGGCTTAGTATATTAGTATAGTATGTTAGTAAATGATGATACTTAGATATTTAATTAGTCGTTACCGCTGTTAGTAACTACTAATTAATGTTAGTAATGATGTTAATGGTAATAAGAAACAAGAAAAAAACAAAGAAATTAACATGCAAGTTAAATGACAAACTAATCATGCAGACTACGATAATTAATCATGCTCGTGTAAAGTTTGGCTCTCAGTGTTAATTTGTTAATGCTAATATCGAAGAGCTCAGACCTTGAGTTAGTCTTTCTTAACATACGCGAAATAGGCTCAAATTTGCCATAGTCTGTAGAATGGTGTGACACATTAAAAAGCTCGACCGATCTCAAATTATTCAGATTTTCTCTAAACCTCATTTGTTCGCGAATAGAGGGGGAGTTGATATCACCGCGAACAATCTGCTGAATGAATATTATGTCCGCCACTACACGGCGTGACTGGAAGGAGTTCAAATTAATTAAAGAAAGTCTAGCTTCATATGGAGGAAGACCTATAGGATCGGCCCCAGCAAGGGACCGATTCAATACGTGAAATATCTACATCACGATATGGAGACCATACTTGGCTGGAGTATTTCAAGTATAGGTCTTAGATAAGTAGTAAAAAGTTGCTTAGTTATATAGGGATCAGAAAACTCTTTTGACCAACGCATAATAAATCCAAGAGTTGAGTTAGCTTTTTTTATTATGGAGTTGTGGTGACTTTTGAAATCTAACCTATTATCAAGGATCAGTCCCAAATCAGAAGTACGATCTGTTCTTTTAATAAGTTGATCGTTGAGGACGTAATCATAATTGATTGTTGAGTTAGCTTGTAAGCTTCAAAAGCTCATAATTAGGCATTTGTTAAGATTTACTTTGAGATTGTTGTTTCTGCACCATGAACTGAATTGGTTGAGATCATATTGCAACAACTCACAATCACGAGTGGAAGTTATAGTTTTGCAGATTTTGGTATCATCAGCAAAACTGACGTGAGTGGGATAAACAAAGCGGACTGTCATAGATCGACACTACGAAAAATAAAGAACCTAGATGGCTGCCTTGTGGCACTCCTGAATTTGCAACGTAAGTTGCAGAAATGGTAGATCTGAAAAGGACCTGGTATGACCTTTATTATATGACAAATAAGACGATAACCTTTTAAGGATATGACTTGCAAATCCTACTGCTTTATACTTTTGAAGGATAATTTTATAGGGTATTATATCAAAGGCCTTACTGATATCTGTGAATACTACATCAACTTGTTTTTTAGTTTCCATTGTATTCAAAATATCAGAGACGAATGCAGTCATATTAGTAAGTGTGAATCTACCCTTTTGAAAACTATGTTATTCTGGTGGAATAAATGGTTGACAATAATCAACAAAATACGAGCACATTATTTTTTCAAATAATTTGAGAATAGTTGACAGTTTAGCAATGGGTCTATAATTGCTTACATCGCAATGAGCCCCTTTCTAATGTATCGGGTTAATAAATGAAAGTCTCGAGCGCCCAGGGAAAGAGGTACATTGAATTGACAAATTGAATAATTTGCAAATGGGACCTACCAAATTTTGGGTACAAAATTTTATTATTATTGGTGGAAGTCATCTTTTAGAGCTAAGAGGTGAGGCATTAAGATATATTCTGTTATTACAATGGAATGTTAAAATTTGAAAGAGATGGAGGAAGTAGGTTATTTATATATGACTGATTTGGCTCAAAAACCCCGTTCTGCTAAATACTGGAGAAGAATGTGGCAGAAAAGAGAACGCAAATCTTTAGATGACCATGGCGCTGAGTAGTTAGAATATTCAAGAGACTTAGGAATTGCCAAGCGAAAACATGTTCTTAGCATCTCATAAAACCGTTTAAGGTTGATGTTCAGATTTGATGAAGAAAAAATTGATTCGAGATTGAAAAATTGATTCGACATTTATAGGCTCAAAGTGAGCTTAAATATGTGAAATCAGTTTTGGCAAAATCAAACTTTAGATAATTCTCAGAAATAGAGGGTTCATTGGAGGAGTTAACATTGCAAAATCTATCTATCGTAGGGTGATAGTCGTCTATATTTGTGAACGTTAATTCACTGGGGGATGCCCAACAGTTGTCATGAAGAAAAGACAAGATATAATTGTCTGCCTAAGTTGTTAGTGACAGAATTAATTTGTTGTAGATCAAGGATTAAATAGCCATCAATAAAAATTGATTCAAAGTTCAGTAAAATATTATTTGCAATCAAGAAATTATTTGTATCAGACCATAACCACTTATCGTTTGGAAGATTGAAATCACCTAGAACTAGAAGACTATCAAAAGCAGCAAGTTTACTGTAAATATTGTTTACCGAAATAATGAGCTCATTATAACTCTCAATTATGTTAGAATATTTGTTGTTGTTGTTTCTCAGGGGGGCGTTTAACCACCCTTACACCTAGGCCCTGCGACCCGTTGTTCTCCCCTGCTCAACGATCCGTACACTACCTACAGCGTCTGGTCGAGCCACTCTATACCCTTCATGAATCTCACTAAGTCGCCCTTATTGTGCATTCTCACTTCGGAAAAGTTTTCCCATATGTCTTCTCCCAAGGTGTTTCGCCTTTGGTTTCTCAGGTTTGGGCATTGGCACAGAACGTGAAGTACTGTCTCTGCCTCTCGCCCACATCCCCTGCATAGGTTCGACTCCGTTAGGCCTATTCTTTCAGCGTGTGCTCTTAGCAACAGATGTCCTGTGCTAATTCCCATAAGTAGTCTCAGATCCTTTCTATTCAGTTTTAGAATTTTCTGAGTCTCCCTGCCATTTGGTTCCCCCCAGAATTCTTTCGTATGTATTGATCCTGGGGATTGCCACCAACTATCCCTAGCACTGGCCTTAGCCCAGTTCCTTGTAGTTAGCTTTACCGCCGAGTACGGCATACCTACGTCTACTATATTTACTAGCTGTCCGTTTAATGCAGATTTTGCTGTCGCGTCTGCGATTTCGTTACCGGGATAGCCTGAGTGAACCGGTATCCACTGTAGCTTGACAGCGTTTGTTTCCCCCACCTCATTTAAGGCTTTCCAGCACTCAATTGATTTCCTCGATTTGTGCAACCCGTTCTCCATCGTTCTCACAATTGATTTGCAGTCGGTATGGATATTTATGATCCTACCACTGATTCTTTTCCGCAGAAGCTCTTATCCGTGACGATTTGATCGACTCTAGTCATCATCTCGTCTGTTCTTGTTGATCTTAGTTCTACTTCTTCTCCTTCCCTAGGCCTTACAAACGTTTCGCTTTCGGGAAAGTTTTTAGACAGTAGTATATCAAGTGATTCGTCCATGCTTATTGGCATGGAACCGTCATCTCTCTCTATAAGTTCCTGTTGCGTGTGGCCTTTGGATAGGACTTTCCTCAATCTAGAGGCATCGCTAACTTTTTCTATTTGCTCTGTAAATTCCCTCCAGAGCCTTCTTTTTTCGGTTCTACACTCCTTTTTAAAATTTTTAAGTGCTTCCCTATATGCCGCCCATTGCGTTTCGCTTTGGGTGCTCATTGCTTTATTAAAAAGCTTCCTAACATTTTTCCTGACTTCCATCAGGTTCCTATTCATCCACCTTTGTTTATATCGATTGGATATGCGAGTCAGTGGACATGAGCTTTCATACGATTCGCTTATTGCCATTGTTACAAACTCGGTTTCTTTGTCTAGTTCGTTAGTGCCGTTTATTGAATCCAGTCTAGAAGTCAATTTTTCTCTAAGACATGATCTGTATTGGTTCCAATCCGTTCTTTTAGGATTCCTAAAAGGGGCAGTATCTGAGTAGCCTAGATCCAGGTCAAATCTGATGTGGCGATGATCAGAGAATGAAACCTCCTCTGATACATGCCAATTCATAATTCTATTGCCTATACTATTGCTGGTTAAACTTATATCTATAACTTCTCTGCGATTTCTGTTTATAAAGGTTGGAGTATTACCTTTATTCAGAATCAGCAGATTCGTTGATCATATGTATTCTAACAGTAATTTACCTCTGTTGTTGACGTTGGTGCTACCCCACACCGTATTGTGTGAGTTAGCATCACAGCCCACAATCAGATGTTTATTGTTAAGTTCTGAATAACTTACCAAATCCTTCAGTCCTTTTGTCGGTGGTGGCTCTTGCTCATCATATGGTAGATACACTGATGCCAAAATGATGGCCACTTTACTTCCATCTACCTCCCATTCTACTAGTATGGTGGCCGTGTCTTTACTATTTAGCTGTGAAATGGAAATAGCTTTTAGTATTTTTCTAATTACAATGCAAGTTCTAGGCCTACCATTGTCGCAACTATAGAAACACTTAAAATGGTCCTGTCCGTATTAGCTTGAATGATCTTTGTAACAAGCTTATTCATGGACCGTTGTTATTCGTCCTCGCTAGGTGGGGTGTTTATTTCACCCCTCCTGTCCTTGATTTTACCGGCTCCTGGAGTGCCTGTATCTGCTGAGTTAATATGTTAGAATTACTAGGTGAAATATACACAAGTATAATGAATAAATTAGCATTTAAGTGCCTAAAGGAAATTTGGATACAAATCATTTCAAATAGGTCAAAAGATGGCAAATCGACTACACTGCAAAAAGCATGCTCACTGCTCAAACGATTTTTGAATATTCGAACTATGTAGTAGGGTTCTTTTTTAACTTTTTAAACAGTCTATTCCTTTTTTTGGTAATATTTAATAATTCGTTTGTCATCCAAAGATTATCATTTCGGACTCTTCTATGCTTTATTACTGACGAAATATATTAATGCTTAACTCTTTGAAATATATTAATAAGATCCTCTACCCCATCAATATTATTCGTTAAAAGAAGATTTCTAACATATACTTTAAAAATTTGATAATTTGTAGTAAAAATTTCTTTTTTAAATATTGGTTCCATATTTTTACAACTTTATTTATTTTGACACAGATAGCTTTATGATCAAAATTTACTATTTCGTGAAATATGATATCGAAATCAAAGTTTACTAGGTCTGAAAGAACGTGGTCAATAATCGTAGCAGAGTTATCAGTTATTCTAGTACTGAATTCATTGTTTAGGTTGTTCTTGATACTGACTCCATTAGATTCTAGCAGTGCTTTGTAAGAGCTGGAGAGTTCCGTTTCAGCTAATACATTAATATTAGTATCACCCATCAGAACAATATTTTTATATCGATCACAAACTAAGTCTAGATGTGCTGCAAATTCATTATTGTTTTCACTTGGTTTCTTGTAGAAAACAACAAGTTTTAAGGCTGGAGTAGTGTTGCTTAGTAAAAAATTATTGTATTGAATTGCTTCAGCATTTCCAAGACCTTATACTCAAAATTCTGTTTTATATAAATGGCAGTCCCACGTCCTCTAGAATGATTATTGGAATTAAAAGAAGCTGAGTATCCATGAATTTGAAAAAATCTCTCTTCCTTCGAGTATAGCCAAGTTTCACCGATCATAATGACGTCAATATATTCTCTGGTTTTTACAAATAATTCAATTTCAACCATATTTTTTCTCAAACTTCTTGCAATAAAATGCGCTATATTCAATTTGTGTAGTTTGTTATTTATCATGGTTTACCAGTTAAATAATATGTCCAATTCTCCCTGGTTTTTGTAATTCTTTTGCAATTCTTCTTGATGAAAAAGTACTTACAAACTAGTTTGAGTAATACCATCATAACAAATATCGTCATTGTCATGAATATATGACAAAAACAATCTCACATTATTGTAGATTCTATGATCTCTAAATCTAGATAAGGTATAGGTATTATCACCAGTTTAAACAGCTTTTCTTGTTAATCTAACAATTGCTGGAATCAGAGGATCAACAAAACTAGAACTTTTATCTGTTTTATCACCTTTATCATTTATATTAATTATTTTAGGATTGATTTGTTGTTTGAGTTTCATGCTTATTATTATTAGTTTTATTATTACAGTTATCTTTGTTTGGAGCCCTGTCATTAGTAATTTCTACGACTTGCTCTCAACAACTAGTTGATATTTTTTCAACCCGTTCCAATTGCTTTAATTGGTATTAGCCAATATTTTCTGTTTCCTTTCATTTAATTTCTTACATAAACAGGGCATAATTTGCTAAATATTTTATGCTTTATATCTAAACCTAGCTGGAATTTGTCGTTTAATTTTTTGCAGCTGATACATTGAATAACTTCCTCTTGCTCACAATATTTTGTTTTATGACTTTTGTAACCTTTAAGACACGTTTCTTCATTTGTACAGTCAGCCGATTTATGATTAAAGCCTTTACATTTGCAACATATCTAAATTAGTGAACATAATTTAATAATTTAAAAGCTTTCCAATAGACTGTATGTACAACAAATTTGGTAAATATATTTTAGTTCAAACTAAGTTTTTATATTTTTGGTTATGATAAAAAATTATAAAGTTTGTATAAAAATAAAGTTAGAAGTTTTTTCTTTATGTCAATAAAAAAATTAACTTTCAAATCATATTTTTCAGCAATATTTCGAAAAAAAGAAGTACCAGATTCTCGTTAAGCAAGTTTCGTTTTTTTCTATACAGTCTATAAAAAAAAAAATTATTGTAAATAGAATATTCATGTACTTACATGAAATAAAATAATCCTTTTATGAGTAAAATTTTAAATTGCAATACTATTTTAAAAGTATTAGAAAAAAATTAATAAATTAATATTTTATTTTAAATAACTCTAAATTTTAGTAATATTTTATTTTATGTACTCATGTTTTTGTAGAGTTAAATTTTTGAACTGAATTATTATTTTTAAAAGATTTTTATTTAACAAAATTAATTCAATATTGATATTGCCTAATATTGCCCTTTTTAAAAATTTCCTTAAATAAAATGAGTGGATATTATTCGGTTCTTGGATGTAAATCCAATTATAATAATAGCACAATATCTGTCGTAACTTTTAAATTTCCGGATAAAGAGCTTTTGAGAAGATTAAAAGAGCCTTGGATAAGCGCTGTACAAAGATGAGACTGGCAACCAACAGCATATAATTCTATATGTAAATTGAATTTTTCAGAATCGTGTTTTAAATTAAATAATGATCAAAGTTCGCGTTTAACGCCAGATGCAGTTCCAAGTATTTTCACCAATTACTTGGTAATGAAAATGAATAATAAAAATTTACGTGATGATAATATAATTTTAAATTTCTTTAATTTAGTTTTAAATATTAGTAAAAAAAATTGATTTAAAAGACTGGAAATTATATTAAGGTCAAAATAATATTCTTTTATATATTTTAATAGAAAATAATCCTTTTAAATGTGATTTTAAACTTAGAATAATAATTAATAACGTTCTAAGTTACCTATTTCACAGGTAACACAGAAATAAACAATTTCAAAATATTGAATGAGTTGGAAAAGCGCGAAAAATTAAATGTTATTATTAACCAAATTAACCTGTTGTAATTTCCTCTCCTCTCTTATTCTATTATCTCTAATTGCTATTCCATTATCTGATGGCAAAACAGATGCAACATAATTTTGATTTGATGAAAGCAGGCAATGACTTAAAAAAGATTTACCGAACAATTAACGGTGTAATTTACAATAAAACTGAATCAGAAAACGATAAAACTACAGCTAGCCTAAGGATTAATGGTATCACCACTAAGGATGAATATAAAATATTAGAAGGTATAAACGTACACTTTGCACATATAGGCAAAAATCTGGCTAAGAAAATAAACATTAATGTACCGGCTGTTTGTAACACACGAAACAATAAATCTATCTTCCTCCAACCGACAAACAAAACTGAAATATACAATATTATAATGAGTATGAAAAACACCAATTCGGCTGGTCCTGACGGCTTATCAACTCTACAGATAAAATATATTGCAGAGGAAATCTCAGCTACTGTGGCTAAGTGCATAAATGGTATCCTAACATCTGGCGAATTCCCAGAGGCATGTAAAGATTCTATAACTATATCATTGCATAAAGGAGGGAACAAAGAAGAAGTTACAAATTACAGACCAATAACACTCATAAACACTCTTGGAAAAATCACGGAAAAGATGATAAACTTAAGGATCAAGAATTTCATAAATAAGACAGTAGGATTTGACAGCAACCAATATGGATTCCAGGAGAATACTAGCACAGAAATGGCAACCACGGAAGTTATAAGATATACTATGGAACGTATGGAAAAAGGATTCTACACAGCTACTGTCTTTATTGATCTGCAGAAAGCCTTCGACACAGTGGACCACAGCATATTATTAGACAAACTGGATGAAATAGGTATAAGAGGGACAGCTAATATCCTTATTAAAAATTATCTTAAAGATAGGAAGCTGGTAACTAGACTTAACAATAGAATTAGTTCTCAAAGGATTGTTAATGTTGGTGTACCACAAGGATCGGTATTGGGTCCAAAGCTATATCTCCTCTACATACACAATATGCAGAATGCTAAATTAAAAGCTAAGTATATTATATTCGCCGATGACACGTGCCTAATGTAAGCGGCAAAGAATGAAAAAGAGCTAGAGGAAACAGCTAACGAGGATCTTAGTAGATACTATGACTGGATTACGGGGAATAAACTCACGCTTAACGGAACTAAAACAAAATACATGATTTTCAAGCCAAGAGGAGCGCATGATATTGCACCAAATATAAAAATCAGGAATATGAAGGTTGAAAGAACAGCTCTATTTAGGTATCTTGGACTACTAATGGATGATAAACTGGGTTGACATCATCATGTGGATAACTTCTGCAATAAAATAGCGGCTCTAATAGGTGCAGTTAAGAGATCTGGGATAATACTGAAGGAAGAAACAGCGAACTTAATTTGTAATGCGCACATAATGCCACACATAAGGTATAATTTGATATGCTGCGCAATCTCGCCTAATTATTTAATAAAAAGAGTGCACATATTACAAAACAAGGCGCTAAGGAGGTTATATATATTAGATTGGAGAGCAAATGAGCGAGAAATATATGTTGCAACTGGGTAACTGAACATACACAACATCATCGAACAAGAAAAAGCTAAGTATATATTCAGGATAAAAAAGGGACTTAACAAATCCGCCATTCATATCGCTACTCATTCTGAGATTCACAATTACAACACTAGAGTAGCCGATCACTTTATTATCCCTCGTGCGAGGGTTGAATTCATGCGTAAAAATTTGCTATCTTCCTCCATAGCAATATTTAACAATCTACCGGATACCATTAAGGGTATCTTAACGCTGGAAAAATTCAACAAGGAGCTTAAAAAATACCTACACGGTAAGCAGAGGCCATCACTCAACTTAGCGTTGTCGTAATGAAACTGGCGGCAATATTCAACATAGCAGTGTCTTCACTGAGCCACTATTATCAATGCGATTAGTGCATATTATTATTATTATATTATATTACATGATATTATTATGAATTAATTATTGTATTATATTATAGGATATTATTATATTATATATTATTTCAATACTGTAAGTTAGATTGTTAACTGTTCATATGTTTTAGGGAATTGGTCAATTTAAGTAAAGATTCATCACTGAAGGATCATAGGACTTTCACCTAATACCAGCACCAGCTGTTTGGTGGAGATGTCAGAGCTAAATGCATCACACATACCTGCTACATCTTTTTGACAATTTTTATTAGATTATTAAACTGTTTGTAATGTAATCTATATATTATCACATGTTGTAAATTTATTTAAAATGTAACTGATTACGAAAAAATGAAAGGGTTTTTTATGCAGAATGGAATATAATACGTATAAAGAATCATCGTAGTACTGAAGGCCCTTCATATATCTTATCATGTTGGAAGATGGGTGAAGGTAAGATAGGTACAAATTTTATGAATTGATATAAGGTTTGCGTTCCTTTTACTGGTAAAAGGAACGCTAACAATGAAACACAGAAACATTTTTACTCATCTTGACATGTTGGAAGATGAGTCAAAATTGATTGCGCGCTAGACACATATATTGCGAAGGATAATGTATTCCACTCGGCTTTTTCCCTTATTGAAATATTAAAAAATTGAAATATTAAAAAATTAAATATTAAAAAATTAAATATAAAATATGAAATACAAAATCATAAATATGTAATTAAATTTAATATTAAGTGAAAAAATTATGATTAAAATTAAAATTAATAAATAAATAAAATAATTTCCTATCTCTTCCTTCCGGTCGGAAAATATCCATTTTTTTTTTAATTTTTGTTGTTTTTAGTTTTAATATTGTTTTGTTGCAAATGAATTATTTTATTTTGTTTTTATTTAATTTATTTATTTTCGTTGTTTAAATATGAATTATATTATTTTGCTTTGTTTTTTATTTATTTTATTACTATATTTAAATAAATGAAATATTTTTTGCATATATTAATATATTTTTTCTTATTATTTTAGTTTAAGGCCTAGTCTTCAGGCGATACGACTTAAAGAAAAATTCGCCATATTCCTTACCTCAAAGGTGGTGTGAAAAGGGGAATAACTTATAATATTAATTTATTTCATTATATTAATAAAAATTATATATAAGTTAACATAAATTAATTTATTGTAAAATCAATTAAATAATTTATTTTTTACACTTAATTTAATAAGCATTCTAAAAAAATTTACTGTATTTACTAAACCAATTCGATATTGCAATAAAAATAATTTGTCAATATTTTTTTTGCTCAGTGTATATGTACATATGTACCAAATCAAAGCTATTTTAAAAAGGTTTTAATAAGCTTTTTTTTTGTTGAAAAGTAGTTGAAAAACATTTTTGAAAATGCACATTTATGAATGAAAATTTACAATTTTTAAAAATTTTCTTTTACTAACAGACGTAAAATAGATGGAACTTTAATGCTCCCTTAGGACGAAATTGAAAATAATCTATAGTTTTTGTGTTATTTCCAGATTTCTAGGAGGACTACTAAATTTTTCCATAAGACTACGTGTATTTTTTTTAAAAAAAGGACTACAATTTAGCTTTCCTCTCCCACTGTCCAGACCTTATAAAAATTAATGTAGATTTTGGTTTACTTTACTTACACCTACATACTTTACTTTAGTTTACACCTTAATAGCAGTTTTATAAACTGCAAGAGGTACATAGAATAGCCTTGCTTGTTAAAAATTTCTTTTTTTGTATACTTGAAATAATGTTACATAGCTTATAAATACTTTGAAATAAAATAAATAAATACTTTTTTAATCCTTACTAGTGAGGAGAATTAAGGAGTGTTACAAATGTCAAACTCTTATAAAATGTCATTGATTTTTATTTCAAATTTTAGCATTATTAACTTACATATTATATAATTGTAAACAAAATCGTAGGGGCCTCGGTGGAAAAAGCGTAAAAAATACGCTGTAAACACCGAAGGAGTGTAGGTTCGAATCCCACACACATCGTAAGAGTTATTCCCCCTTACGACATTTACAGCCACGCCTGAACCGGAAAGGCTGTGTAATTTCCTGGGATGGCAGCATGTAACTTGTTTCGAATCGAATTATTTGAAACAAAATGTTCACGGTAACACCAAAATTGTTTCGAATTAAAAATAAACGAAACGAAAATTTTTCTTTAAAAAATTCCGTTCGTTTCAAATTATGTATCTTTTTTTATCTTTCAAATTGAAACTGTTTTTATTTGGTTTTTTTAATTGTTGTACAAAAATTTGATTATTAGGCGCCAGTTATAGCTATCATTGAAATGCTTCCGGAAAATGTTTATTTTCAATTTTTTTGCAGTAAAGATTGCAGCAGTAGATATAAAATTTAACAAAAGTGTTGATTTAATGATTAAATAATTTCTAAAGAATAAATTCTGCTACGAATTTTTAAATTTTAAGTTAAATATTTAAAAATAAAATCAATTTTATGATTTTCCGGATTGGTAATTATTTTCCTGTACAACTGATCAGTAATTTTGCTAATGAAACAAAATTGTTCCAATGACATACATATATTTCATTTCTTCTCATTTTAGTTTGTCATTGAAAAAAATTCTGATGCAATTCTTGATATATGTATTTCATTATAATTTTGTATTTTAATGAGTTTAGAATTAAATTTTGTTTTTTTATTATTTTGTTTAAGTTTAGTTTTAAATTTTTTTGTTTTAAAATGGAAATTTAAAAAAAAGTAAAAAAAAAATTAATTCTAGAAAATTTTTACTTTTTTATTCTTCTCAATTCAGCCACTCAATGTCATTATTAAATAAAAAAATTTTTTTTTTATTCTTTATTAGTACCATTTTCTACCAATAATAATTAAATAAATTAAAATAATAAAACTTTATTTTGCAAACATCGAAATAACGCTAACAACAATTTAAATTTAAATTACATTTATTTTTATTTTGCCTTCATTATTCTCATTTACCATTTGACAGATAATTTAACTGACAGTTTTCTCTGATTGCTATAATCGCCTACACGGAAAAAAATATAAGTTTTCAATAAAACGTTTTTTCCGGAAGCATTTCAATGATAGCTATGACTGGCGCCTTACCTAATTTTTAATTTTGTTTAATAAATAGTAAAAATAGATATTGAAAAATTTAAGTAGAATTAAAATCAAAAATAATAAAATAATAATTCGACCTAAAATTTTATTTTTATTTTATAACAAAGTAGTTAAAATTGTATTAATTTTTTAATATTACCTCCAAAATTTCAAATATATTGTTTAAAACTAAGTTTTATAAATATTTATCTTTATCGTACTTTTTCGCGTTAACTATATGTATCTCTATCGCACAAATTATTTTGAAACGACTAAAAAATATATTCGAAACAAAGCTTACGTGCTGCCAAAAACCTTTGAAATAAAATAAAAATTTGGAAACAAATGAAAACTATTCGAAACAAAGTTACGTGCCTGCCATTTTTTCAAAAACTCAAATCAAGTTATGTGCTGCCACCCCTGTCCATATTTATGCGGCAGAGAAATGCATTAAAAAAAAAAGCAAAATCTTTCAATAGAACTTACGAGTATATTACTTCTTAAAATTATTTTTTTTTTTTGGAAAATTCCATTATTTGTTTGAAAATAACTCCAGCTGACTTAAGAACACCTATTCACCTATTTAAGAATACAAAAAATGGAGGATTAGTAATTAGATCGAACAATGAGGACAATAACAAAGTCTTAAAGAGTGAACTCATTAAGAATTTGGGAAGTGGTTATATAATAAAGGACACAAAACAATTTATCCCAAGAATTAAGATAGCTGGCCTGAATAAAAAATATAACACTACTGAACTAAAAAATGAATTAATGCAACTAATACCTTCCAACTTGATAGTAATAAAGTGGCAACAAATCACAGGGCTACCAGTATTCATTGTCCATTAATTCAAAGACAAATAAAAGCAAAGAAAGAAAAAACGAACTATAATATTGTTGACATTTTTAATGATGATGGACAAAATTAATATTCTTTATCTGAATGCTAGAAGTCTAAGAAACAAAATGAGAGAAATTGAAGTCTGCAGTCAAAATTATAAACCGGATATAATTATAGTTAATGAAACATGAATCTACTCACATGAGGCAATACACTATAATATACCTGAATACAAGGCAATCTACAATTGTAGAGATTACAATAGAGGAGGCGGTACAGCAATATTTGTAAAAAATGGGATCAAATTCAATATTGTAGAGCAAAGTGTTAGGTTTAACTCTACCGTAGTAGAGATCTTGGATAATAAAGAAAATATCAAATTTTTTACAGCATATAAAGCAGATAATAGTGAGGATTCTGAGTTTATGAACCACGTGGAAGACATCTCTAACAAGTACAAAAATATAACAATGATGGCGGATACCAATATAGATCTACTAAGCAGTACGCAAACAGCGCAAAGCTATCTCTCTATGGTCTTGTCTAATGGATTAGAAATAATTAACAATATAGATGTCAGCGGAGCAACTAGAGTAACACGATCATCCAATACTATCATAGATCATGTAATCTCGAATCCAAATCTCGAAATCCAGTAATTCTGTTTTTGACCATAAAATAATCACAGCGCAGATTTCGAGAGTCAACATTAGTAGAAGCAAAATGGTCAACTCACTTATAGAGAACGTCGGTCTCGTAAAATTTAAGGAGGACATTAAGCTGAATTTGACGAGAAGTCCCACGGATAACATGGAGGTATTAGCTGCAATAATACAACAGGCTAAGAAGAAAAACACGACACTGAAACGGGTTAGAAATAAAAAAAATAGATGGATTAACCAAGATTTACTCCGTATGATGAGAAAAAGAGATAAACTACACAAGCAACCAATGGGCAACAATATGAATGAGGATATTAGAAAAGAATTTAAAAAAGTAAAGAACGAAGTAACT
This sequence comes from Poecilobothrus nobilitatus, assembly GCA_947095535.1. Lineage (NCBI taxonomy): Eukaryota > Metazoa > Arthropoda > Insecta > Diptera > Dolichopodidae > Poecilobothrus > Poecilobothrus nobilitatus. The sequence continues at coordinate 144,086,057 of OX352774.1, read as the reverse complement.
AAAATGACCAGGATGGCAAAACAGATGCAACATAATTTTGAATTGATGAAAGCAGGCAATGATTTAAAAAAGATATACCGAACAATTAACGGAGTAATTTACAATAAAACTAAATCAGAAAACGATAACACTATAGCTAGCTTAAGGATTAATGGTATCACTGGATTAATGGATGATTATAAAATATTAGAAGATGTAAACGACCACTTTGCACATATAGGTAAAAATCTGGCTCAAAAAATAAACATTAATGTACCGGCTGTTTGTAACACACGAAACAATAAGTCTATCTTCCTCCAACCGACAAATAAAATTGAAATATATAATAATATAGTGAGTTTTTAAAATACCAATTCGGCTGGTCCAGATGGCTTATAAACTTTACAGATAAAATATATTGCAGAAGAAATCTCAGCTACTGTGGCTAAGTGCATAAATGGTATCATAACATCTGGTGAGTTCCCAGATGTATGTAAAGATTATATAACTCTATACCATTGCATAAAGGAGGGATCAAAGAAGTTACAAACTATAGACCAATAACACTCATAAACACTCTTGGAAAAATCACGGAGAAGGTGATACACTTAAGGCTCAACTAAAATAAATAAAACAACTCTCAATCAGGCTCAAGTAAAATAAACTCAAGAACTTCATAAGTAAGACAGTAGGTTTTGACAGCAACCAATATGGATTCCAGGAGAATACTAGCACAGAAATGGCAACCACGGAATTTATAAGATATACTATGGAAAGAGTGGAAAAAGGATTCTACACAGCTACTGTCTTTACCGATCTGCAGAAAGCCTTCGATACAGTGGACCACAGCATCTTATTAGACAAACTGGATGAAATAGGTGTAAGAGGGAATACCCTTATTAAGAATTATCTTAAAGATAGGAAGCTGGTAATTAGACTTAACAATAGAACTATTATTCCAAGAATTGTTAATGTTGGTGTAACACAAGGATCGGTGCTGGGACCGACGCTATATCTGCTCTACATACACAATATTCAGAATGCTACTTTAAAAGCTAAGAATATTATATTCGCCGATGACACGTGCCTAATGTACGCGGCAAAGAATGAAAAAGAGCTATAGGAATCAGCTAACGAGGATATTAGTAGATACTATGACTGGATTACGGAGAATAAACTTACGCTTAACGGAACTAAAACAAAATACATGAAATGGATGATAAACTGGGTTGGCATCATCATGTGGATAACTTCTGCAATAAAATAGTGGCCCTAATAGGTGCAGTCTGGGATAAGATATCTGGGATAATACTGAAGGAAGAAACAGCGAACTTAATTTATAATGCGCACATAATGTCACACATAAGGTATAATTTGATATGCTGGTCAATCTCGCATAATTATTTAATAAAAAGAGTGCACATATTACAAAACAAGGCGCTAAGGAGGTTATATAAATTAGATTGGAGAGCAAATGAACGAGAAATATATGTTGCAACTGGGCAACTGAACATATACAACATCATCGAACAAGAAAAAGCGAAATATATATTCAGGATAAAAAAGGGCCTTAACAAATCCGTCATATCGCTACTCATTCCGAGATTCACAATCACAACACTAGAGCAGTCTATCACCTTACTATCCCTCGCACGAGGGATATTCATATGTAAAAATTTGCTATCTTCCTCCATAGCAATCTTCAACAATCTACCGGATAGCATTAAGGGCATCTTAATGCTGGATAAATTCAACAAGGAGCTTAAAAAGTACCTACACGGTAAGCAGAGAGCGTCTCTCAACTTAGCATTGTCGTAATGAAACTAGAGGCAATATTCAACATTGCAGTGTCTTCTCTGAGCCACAATTATCAACGCGATTTATCAGGGCACCAGTCTCTGGATGGTTCTTGACCAGTCACCTGTCTCTGGACTTGATAATAGTAGTTAGAATTCGTCCTAACTTTAGTACTATTCTTTAGGATATTAATAATTCAATATTTCTTAAGTTAAGTTTAGCATTGTTATAAGTTCTTAGTTATTATTTAGATGCTGATATTGATACACTAATTCTAAGTATTGTTATTTTTTCTATTATTCTAAAGTGTGATACTATTATTGTTATTATTATTAGTATATATTATTATTATATTACATGATATTATTATGTATTAATTATTATATTATGTTATAGAATATTATTATATTATATATTATTTGAATACTGTAAGTTAGATTGCTAACTGTTTATATGTTTTAGGGAATTGGTCAATTTTAATAAAAGATTTAACACTGAAGGATCTTAGGACTTTCACCTAATACCAGCACCACCTGTTTGGTGGATATGTCAGAGCTAATGGGCGTCAAACATATCTTATACATCTTTTTGACAATTTTTCTTTAGATTATTAAGCTTGTTTGTAATGAAAATTATATATTATCACATGTTGTAAATTTAGTTAAAATGTAACCTGATTTGCGAAAAAATTAAAGGGTTTTCTATGCAGAATGGAATATAATACGTAGAAAGAATCAACGTAGTACTGATGGCCCTTCATACATCTTGACATGTTGGAAGATGTGTGAAGGGAGATAGGTACAAATTATATGAATTGATATAAAATTTGCGTTCCTTTTACTGGTAAAAGGAACGCTACAATGAAACATAGAAACATTTTTACTCATCTTGACATGTTGGAAGATGAATCATTTCCGCGCTAGACTTGTATTTTGCGAATGATAATGTATTCCACTCGGCTTTTTCCCTTATTGAAATATGAAATACAAAATCAAAAAACATGTAATTAAATTTAACGTTCAGTGTAAAAATTTAAAAAAAACAAGTAAATGTAACAGTAAGTCGATGCAACCGACTTATTAATACCCTACACCTGAATAATTCGAATTAAATTAAAAATCCATAAGTTTTTTTGGCAGCTGCTTGAACTTCTTCCCTTTTCTGCCTTATTCAACTCGAATTAATAAGGAAACATATTTAATGTGCCACCAATTCCATAAGACAAGTGATTGTAAAAATGAGGACATCAATAAATGTATAAATTGCACGAAATATAACGAGAAACTTAAATTACATGTGGATGTGAATCATAAAACATTTAGCAAATTGTGTCCTGCTTATCAACATAAATTAAGTCTAAAGAAGCAGACAATTGGATATTAGCAACCACAGAATATGGAAGAGAATAATACTTATATTGATAATTTTGATATAAAAGAATATGTGAATGAAAATAATAATAATAATAATAATTATAATGATGATAATAATAATAATAATAATAATAATAATAATAATAATAATAACAATAATAATGATAATAATAATAATAACAATAATAATAATAATAATAACAATAATAATAATAACGATAGTGTGGTTGGTAGTAGTAACACGGAAATAGTAATAAAAAGCATGAAAGAAATAGGAAAATCAAAAAATGAACAAACAAAAATTTAAAAAAAAATATAAATTTATTAAATTTTTTACCGTTCATAAAGAAACAACATTACGATGATATGAAAGAATCCACAGTCGATGTAGCTAATCTAAATAAAATTAAAATTAGTGATTGCATCGTTTCAAATACTCCTCAAGCGAGCACACCCAAAGTATCGGATAATAAATACTCTAACTGGGTTAAGGGTGAAACTATGTGCATTAATAATACAAATAAAAAAAATGGGTACGCTCCAAATATACAAGAGAATAGCAAAAGTTTTATCGATCCATTGGTACCTCCAATTGTCAGATTGACAAGAAAAGCAATTGATACAGGTCATAATGTGTATGCAATATCAAGATTACGAGACCACAGAATTTACAACAATGTGAGACTGTTTTTGTCGTACTTCCATGATCAGGATGATATTTGCTACGAAGGTATGACTCAGACTAGTTTAAAAGTACTCATTCATCAAGAGGGATTACCAAATAATTATGAAGAACTTTCTAACCTGTACCTAGTTTACCTCGAGAACACAGGAGTGTCTAAAAAAGAAGCACTTCAAGATCTAGCTTATTACAGGAGACATATTGACAACAAATATAGAGAGCATTTGCAGAAAATAAGACAAACTTGGCAAAATTATATGATCGGTAAACCATGATGCATAATACAATGCTTAATTTGAAAATTGTACATTTTAATGCCAGAAGTCTCAGAAAAAATATGGTTGAAATTGAATTATTTATAAATATTAAAAAATGCATTAACATAATTATGATTGGTGAAACTTGGATATATTCCGATGACGAGATTTTTTTTAATATCCCTGGGTATACAGCTTTATTTATTTCTAATAATTTGAATAGAGGAGGTGGGGCTGCTATTTATGTCAAGCAAAACATTGATTATAAAATCCTGGAAGTCTCGGAACAGTTTAATACAATAATTATATCATTAGATGGCACCACTCCAGTTATTAAGCTTGCTGTGTGCTACAAGAGTCCTAGTGAAAATAATAGTGCATTTATTTCACACTTAGATTCAATTTTTAATAAATATAAAAATATTGTGATGGTGGGCGATACTAATATTGATTTATTATCTGATACAGAGCTTTCCAGATCTTGTAAAACAATGCTGAAATATAACGCAATTGATATAAAAAATGGGTTAACTAAAAAAGATGTTACTAGAGTTACAGAAAACACTTTTACAATTATTGATCATATACTGTCGGATTTAAAAAATAAAAAGTATGATTTTAGAATTACTACTCAAGATGTAGTTAATCTGGACCATAAAGCGATCATAATCAGGATAAATAAAATTATAAAAAACGTGAACCTATCTTCAACAAGGAAATATGTGTTACAAATATCCAAAAATTTAAGGCTCAAGTTAGTAATCTACTTCTAACAAATAGTTGTGATAGTGTGGATGATCTTATTAAAATATTACAATTGGCTAATGAGAACTCTACTGTTAAAAAGGTAATAATAATTAGAAAAGATAATCAGTGGATGACTAAAGAAATATTATACTTAATTGAAAAAAGAAATAAATTATTTAAAAAGCTAAAGAAGAATCCAAATTGTGTGGAAATTCAAGCTAAATTTAAAGAATTGAAAAACATTGTTACAAGGGAAATAAAACGAGAAAAACAAAATTACTTTAATTATAAAATTCATTTAGCTGGATCTGACCATAGAAAAATCTGGCAGGTGGTCAACAGTTGTATTATGAAAAAGTCGTCTGATAGTAGTAAAGTTATCAATGAAATAAATAATAATGGAATTAAAATATATGATAACTTTAGTATTGCTAATGCATTTAACATGTATTTCAGTCAAATTGGTAATAGATTAGCAGATGATATTGTTGATGCAGAGGAATACACAGTAAAAAACAGGTTTATAGATCGGTCTATTTTTCTAAATCCAACAAACGAAATAGAAGTATGTAACACTATTAAACTGCTGAAAAATAATTCACCAGGAGCTGATAATATAACGGCATCAAATCTAAAACATGTGGCAACAATTATAGCAGCTAAACTTGCGTATCTGGTTAATAGATGTCTCTCAACTGGTATTTATCCTGAATGTTTAAAGTCAAGTATGATAGTACCAATACATAAGTCGGGCTTAACTTCTGAAATATCAAATTACAGACCTATTACTCTTACAAGTTGCTTGGGGAAGATATTTCAAAAAATTATAAATGGTAGGATACAAAACTTTATTCAGAAAGTGGTAGGTTTTGATGCCAATCAATTTGGGTTTCAAAAAGATATTGGTACTGATTCTGCAGTTTTAGTTTCAACCAACTCTATAGTAAATAAGTTAGATGAAGGAAACTATGTATGCTCAGTGTTCGTCGATCTAAAAAAGGCCTTCGATACAGTGAACCATAATATTCTACTAGAAAGACTGCATGAAATTGGGATACGGGGAACCGCTCTTCTTATCTTCTTAGATCTTATCTACAAGATAGGATCATAACTACAAAAATAAATGGTGTATTAAGTAACCAGTGTAGTATAAATATTGGGGTTCCACAAGGATCAGTTTTAGGACCTACTTTATACCTACTTTATATTCATAACATTCAATGTGCTAATTTACAAGCCGATTACAAGATTTTTGCAGATGACACTTTGCTTATTTATAATGCTAAAACTAGTGAAGAATTAGAAAAAACAATAAATGAGGACTTGCGCAAATTTATTAATTGGCTTAAAGGTAACAAATTAAGTATAAATGCTGACAAAACTAAAGTTATGATATATAAAATAAAGAATAAAGCAGATATAAATCCAAAAATAATCATAAACAATGTTGTAATCGAAAGAGTTTCTACATATAAGTATCTTGGTGTAACAATTGATGAGAAGCTGAGGTGGGAAAATCACATAAACAGAATTGTATCAAAAATAGTGCCTTTGTTAGGGGCTATCAAAAGAAGTGAAATAAAACTAAACAGGCAAGCAGCTAATAATATATATCACGCTCATGTAATTTTACACATTAGGTATAACATATGCAACTGGTCTAGTTGCTCTACATGGATGAAAGAAAAAGTTAGTACCCTAATAAATAAAGCTATAAAAAGTTTATACAAATTTAGCTGGTTGACACCAACAGTCGATATTTATAAACGTACGGGTTATTTGATGCTTCCAGAAATTATTATTTTGGAAAAAGCTAAATTAATTTTTAAACTAGAAAAAGGAATTTACAGTAAAAATATTCTACTTACAAAAAGAAATAGTGTACATAACTATAACACAAGAAGCTTGAATTATTTAAATCATGTCAGATCCAGAACGGAGTTATCGCATAGTAGCTGCCTATCTTCAGCTATAAGAATCTATAATAAACTACCACAAGATCTAAAGCAGAGCTCAAACATCAAATTATTTGCTAAAAAACTTAAGTACCTACTAAAGAGTAACTCTCTACCATACATATATAATAACTAATATAATAACTAATATTGTAATTTTATACAGATATTAATATTTACGAATTATATATATATACATACATGTATATTTTTGTTTTAACTTTATTTAGTATTAATATTAGATATAACTGTGTTGTTTAGATATAACTGTGTATAATATTAGATATAACTGTGTAGCACAATTAAAAAAAAAAAATAAATAAATAAAATTCTCTTGCCAACTCGTTAATATAAATAACATAGTAGTTTAAGAAAATTGTAATAGTATATATAAGCTAAATAAAGTATATATTATATATTAAAAAAAAAAAAAAAATTTTACAGAAAAGGAAACATAACAGAACACCTTTGTACTAAAAATAAAAGTTCTATCTTTGTTGGTTGTGGAGATATAATCGTTTGCTCTGGGGCTCGTCCGGAACCTTCCAAGATTTGAACCCATGGACCAAATCCTCACAAATTTCAGACACATAAATCAAACATGAAGGAACACCATTCTGCCTAATTTAAAGGTTCTATCTTTTTAGATTTTGGAGATAATATCATTCGCTCTGAGGCTCGTTCGGAAGCTTCCAAAATCCGAACCCAAGGACCCAATCCTCTCAAATTTCAGAGACCAAAATCAAACATGAAAGAACACCATTCTGCCAAATGTAAAGGTTATATCTTTGCTGTTTTTAGAGATAATCTCATTTGCTCTGGGGCTCGTTCGGAAGCTTCCAAAATCCAAACCCATTGACCATATCCTTTTAAATTTCAGACACATGAATCAAACGGGAAGGAACATCATTGTAAAAAATTTAAAGGTTCTATCTTTGTTGGTTCTGGAGATAATCTAGTTTGCTCTGGGGCTCGTTCGGAAGCTTCCAAAATACGAATCCATGGTTCAAATTCTTTCAAACGTCAGTTTCCAATTTTATAGAAAAGGAAACAACAACATACTCTTGTACTAAAAATAAAGGTTCTATCTTTGTTGGTTATGGTGATATACTCTTTTGCTCTGGGGCTCGTTCGGAAGCTTCCAAGATAAGAACCCATGAACCAAATCCTCTCAAATTTCAGAGAATTAAATAAAACATGAAAGAACACCACTCTACCAAATTTAAAGGTTATACCTTAGTTGGTTTTGGAGATAATCTCATTTGCCTTGGTGCTCGTTCGAAAGCTTCCAAAATCCAAACCCATGGACCAAATCCTCTTAAATTTCAGAGACATAAATCGAACGGGAAGGAACATCATTGTACAAAATTTAAAGGTTCTATCTTTGTTGATTTTGGAGATAATCTCGTTTGCTCCGGAATCATTCGGAAGCTTCCAGAATCCGAACCCATGGACCGATTTTGTCCAGATTCGAACTTAGCCTTCCTTTCGTAATTAGTAACCTACTATATAAATTGCATCAAGATAGCTTTATTAGTTTTTGAGTTATTGTGCGAACGGACGGACGGACGGACATCGTTAAATCGACTCAGAAGGTGATCCTGATTCAGAATATATATACATGTCCATATCTAACTCGCTTCCTTTGGTGGTTACAAACACCATACCAAAGTTAATATACTCTATACTTTAGGTGTAGGGTATAATAAAGAAGAGTAAATATCATGTTTATTACAAATGTCAAATATCGTATAAATCTATCGTCTATCATTTGTCTTGGTATTACGAAGTATTACAAAACGATATACGATAAACTTAAATCTAACGAAAAAGCTTTTTTATGTATGACACAAAATAACATGAAAAACATTCGGAAAGTTCAAAAGTTAATTTTATTTTAAATTTATTTGAAAGGTTTAGACAGCTTTGTTTTTAAAAAAAATTATAAAATGCTATCTGCTGAATTTTTTTTTTATTTTTCAAATAATTTTACGTTTCTTTAAATACTTACATTTTTCTAATAAAAACATTTTTAAATCATTACCTATCGTAAACAAATTCCTAATTGATAAAAAAACACAAAGAAAACGATATCTTTTGACATCTGTAATAGTAAATTTTAAAAACCTCATACAAACTTAAAAACTTTTTGATAAACGCTAAAGCTGTCTTTTTAAATACGTTAAAAGATAAGTAATGACATATGTAATAGATATAGAGAATTTTTATTGCTAAATATCGTATATCGGAAAAATTTTGACAATTGTAATAAACATGAATATAAAAAATAAATGAATGTTCTAATCTAAATCAAATTCTCAAAGTTCAAACTCTTAGTTGTTCAGTTTTTTGTAATAATTCACTAAACAATTTCTTAGACTAAGAAAATTTCTGATACAAAGAAAACTAATTGAAACTATAAGATTACTTATGTTATAACCTACATTGATTTTTGTTATGGATTAATTACTGTACCATCAGAAAAACGTGACAAAATTCAAAAACACTGAAATGTTTGCGTAAACAATAATCTTTACGAACATTAATTATTTAATAGTTGAATTACCCTTAATTTCATTATTTTTAAGTTTAAAGAACACAATGTATACTCATATATTTTATTTGCTTTTTCTTCATTTTTAAATTATAAGTAATATAAATACATCATCACTTAACTACAAATGATAATTAAAGATTTGTAAGGAATGATACAAAATATACACAATATTATGCAGCTTGGGTATCTGCAACTTTTCCACCGAATTGTCTAGTCATGTCATCAGGATCAGCAAATGGGTCAAGTTCTGAAAACAAATTAAACCAAGAGTTGGCTTTATTATTTCCTAATTGAGTTGAAATTCTATTATTTTTTATCAAATTTGAAGACTGATGAGCTTCCTCAACGCAAAAGGAATTTTTATTCCCGGACACATTGACTGAAAATGAATTCATTAAAGAATGTTCAGGACTATAAAAAAGTGTAAGTTTAGAATCTATTTGCACGTCTTCACATTTTAAATCATTATGTTTGTTGTTTTCTAAAATATCTAGTAAATCAACTAAATTAGTTTTATCTTGTTGAATTTTATAATCTGAATTCACATCTATTCTGGAATCATCATTCTAAAATATTACTCCAATATTTTAAATAGATTGTTCAACAACTTAAAATTAAAACTTACTAAAAACTGTTCGTATTCACGATCTTTACAATTTTGTAAAAGATTTTCTGGTTCTGCAGGTAATTGCCTTTTTAAAGTGATGGTTTTTAAAATATTAAAATCATAATGGGAGCTTGAAATTAGAGTAGATGACAAAATTTTTAAAGTGTCAATTGATTTATAAAAAAATTGATTTAAGTTTTCCATATAGGCTATTAAACTATGAGAAAACAAATTGCATCTGGAAGCTGCCAAAAGATCAATCTAAAAAAAATTTCAAAATATAATTTTAAAATTTTAGTTTAAAAAATTGTAACCTTTTCAAGACAATCTAATGACAACTTATCAAATTTATCTTTTGTTTTTCGTACTCGACTTTGAGCATTGCGAAATTTTTCTAACATACGCCCAGAATCTGGATCTAGTATATTACTTATAGATTTCATCCAACTCAATGAAGCTCTGTATTCTGTTCGTTGCTTTTCCATTAGCGCTATAGTTATTTCTGTATCTGAAACAGCTCTTCGTCTAAAAACCTCAATTTCATTAAAAAATCTTAATAACGGTGGACGAATTAAAAATCTCATTTGACCACAATATGAGATAGCCTTTCCGCAATTTATCATTACTTTATCAGTGGTTTGGCTATGCTTGCCATTTTCTTTTAAAAATTTACCTAAGGAATTTTCTTCTTGAGCTAGTATGCATATTCTTTCTTGATACTGATCTACAATTCTATATAATGCATTTCCTTCGGTTTGAATGCATTTAAAAAGCCCTATTTTATTATCAAGCTCTGCATCTGATGCAACAACACACTCTATAAAATATTATGTTTACATAGGTTAATAATAATATTGTTGATTTACCATCCTCCTTTCCACCTAATTTTCTTTGAAAAGTTTTTTTTGTTAACCACAGTTGATTACGAATGTCTGACTTTAACATCGAATTAAAATAAAAGGTTTCCCACAATTAAAATGTTTAAATAATTACGAATGCTTTTTTATAAAATATACCAACAATTTAAAACATTAAAGCAATAACGATCCTTCTAATCTGATTCTTGTGTCGTGTCCAGTCCCTGTATATCAAATTATCAACAGACAACGACTGTATCACAGTCCAACCCAAATTAAAGCGTACGGCGTCTTACGTGTAATACGTCAATAATCTATACATTTTCTTGACCCGCAAATAATAAGACGCTTTTATGTCATTTAACAAAAATTGTCATTTATTGCTATGCTATTTTATAGAAACAAACAATAAAATTTTTTTTATTGTTATTGAACACAAATAAACAAAAAATATTATGACAACAAAACTACGCTTGTCAAAATTGAAAATTCCAATATACGACGTATCGCCGTGGCGTATTTCAAAGACCTTCATATGTATGTATGTACCAGACATTTGATTAAACCAAGCATCAGTTACGTAGTTCATTTAGTGAATTATCACAATTAACTGAAAAAGACATCATAACCAAGGGTTAATATATTAGTATAGTATGTTAGTAAATTATGATACTTAGATATTTAATTGGTCATTACCACTGTTAGTAACTACCAATGTTAATAATGATGTTAAAGGTAATAAGAAACAAGAAAAAAACAAATTAACTAACATGCAAGTTAAATTAAAAATGACAGACTAACCATGCAGGCTACGAGAATTAACCATGCTTCCGTAAAGTTTGGCTCTCAGTGTTAATTTGTTAACGCTAATATCGAAGAGCTCAGACCTTGAGTTAGCATCTCTTAACGAAATAGGCTTAAATTTACCATAGTCTGTAGAATAGTGTGTCACATTAAAAAGCTCGACCGATCACAATTTATTCAGATTATTCAAGCCCATTTGTTCCCGGATAGAGGTGGAGTTTATATCTCCGTGAAAAATCTACTAAACGAATACTATATCCGCCACTAGACGGCGTGACTGGAGGGAGTTCAAATTAATTAAAGAAAGTCTAGGTTCATATGGAGGAAGACGTATAGGATCAGCCCAAGCAAGGTTGCGTAAAGCGAAATGAAGAATTCTTTTTTGGACCAATTCAATACGTGAAATATCTATATCACGATATGGAGACCATACTTGGCTCTTGTATTCAAGTATAGGTCTTACATAAGTAGTAAAAAGTTGCTTAGTGATATAGGGATCAGAAAACTCTTTTGACCAACGCATAATAAATACAAGAGTTGAGTTAGCTTTATTTATTATGGAGTTGTAGTGACTCTTGAAATCTAACCTACTATCAAGGATCAGTCCCAAATCAGAAGTACGATCTGTTCTTTTAATAAGTTGAACGGTGAAGACGTAATCATAATTGATTGTTGAGTTAGTTCGTAACCTTGAAAAGCTCATAATTAGGCATTTGCTAACATTTCGTTTGAGATTTATTTGAGATTAGTTTCTGCACCATGAACTAAATTGGTTGAGATCATATTGCAACAACTCACAATCACGAGTGGAAGTTATAGTTTTGCAGATTTTAGTATCATCAGCGAAACTTAGAAGACGTGAGTGGGATAAACATAAGCGAATGTCATAGGTCGACACTACGAAAACTAAATGACCTAGATGGCTTCCTTGTGGCACTTCTGAATTTGCAACGTAAGTTGCAGAAATGGTAGATCTAAAAAGGACTTGGTATGACCTATCTATATGACAAATAAGACGATAATTATTTAAGGTTATGACTTGAAAATCCTACAGCTTTATGCTTTTCAAGGATAATTTTATAGGGAATTAGCATTAACACATTAACTTGTTTTTTAGTTTCCATTGTATTCAAAATATCAGAAACGAATTCAGTCATATTAGTAACTGTGGATCTACTCTTTTTATTTATTTTATTTATTTATTTCTTCTGTTGAAAACCATGTTGTTGTGGTGGAATAAATGGTTGACAATAATCAACAAAATACGAGTACATTTTTTTTTAAATAATTTGGGAATAGTTGACAGTTTAGCAATGGGTCTATTGCTTACATCGCAACGAGTCCCTTTCTTATAATGAAAGTTTCCAGGGCTCAGGGAAAGAGGCACATTGAATTGACAAATTGAATAATTTACAAATGAGACCTACCAAATTTTGTGCACAAAATTTTATTATTATTGGTGTAATTTCGTCTAAGTATGATCTAATTTTGACATGCGCCGTACGCCGTTTGCTTTAATTTAGGTTGTACTGTCAACAATTCTACAAGTAGTTAGCACTAGCAGACCGAAACAGACTACAGTCTACAAGTCTACCTTCACTAGCTAGCTGACTAGCAAAACAACACCAAATCCATATGTGGTATGGTATGATTTAAACTGGTCGGTAACGACGTTCCTGCAATTCGACGCTCTGAATTTTCAAAAATCTAACTCAATGGGGCATTTCACACTTGAGCATCACACGACTAGATTTTTTGTATTCCAACATGAGATAGGATTTCACATAATGAGTTTCTTACATCAAACTCTTTTTATTTGTAATTGAGTAGTGTGCTTCTTTTATCAAATTATTAATCAAACTGACAGCAAAAATTGTACGCATAGGTATCAAAAGCAAATAAATCGTAGATGTAGATATTGGAATTTGGATTTTAATTTGGTAAATCCATATTTATACATAAAATATTTACTTATTTTTTAGTTATGTACGTTTGCTAAGTAACAAAATTTATTTATTGTAATATTCTATTTAAAAACTGTAATTTTCTTTTCTCCTCAAATTTTTAAAACAAAACTAAAATAGGTATAAAAATAATTTCCAAACCCTAACCAAATAAAACTTCGCTTTTGAAATAGTATTGCATCACATGAATCAACCAAATTTTTGTTTCAAAAAATCTCCTTGTGCATGCATTTTTGGAAACTCATACCCCTGTTCTATAAAATATCTAACGGGTTGCAGCTGCCAAATCTTCTAGTGTGAATTGTGAAACGGTGTCATGAAAATATAACCGATTACTCTGAATTTTCCTATAACTTTGCTATGATAAATAATATTACATACTTCGAAATTTAAATATAGTTCGTTACTAACGTTGAGAAGTATATTCATTTTACATAAATTTCGTTCCTACAACGCTTGGTAATGTCAAATTAAATGTTAAAATATAAAAGGTTATTATTTTTGTTAATTTTCGTTTGCTGCATTTTAAATTTTAAGGCTGGTTTTCATGAGAAATTTCGTGGATATTATCGCAACTTTAGAAAGAGAAAAATATAATGTACTACCAGTGGGAAAGAGAAAAAAATTATACTATTACAGCAGCACTTTGACAGTAATAAATGTACATAACCTAATTTATTAATGTTTATATTCATATTTAGCTAAACATTTTTTATTTATAAAGTTGTTAAAGATAATATAGTTTATCAATAATATTTTTATACCTATAATATAGTTATTATACCCTACTATATTATAGGTATAAAAATATTATTGATATATATAATAGTATAGGGTATATTAACTTTGGTATGGTGTTTGTAACCACCAAAAGGAAGCGAGTTAGATATGGACATGTATATATATTCTGAATCAGGATCACCTCCTGAGTCGATTTAACGATGTCCGTCCGTCCGTCTGTTCGCACGATAACTCAAAAACTAATAAAGCTATCTTGATGAAATTTATATAGTAGGTTACTAATTACAAAAGGAAGGCAAAGTTCGAATCTGGACAAAATCGGTCCATGGGTTCGAATTCTGGAAGCTTCCGAATGATTCCGGAGCAAACGAGATTATCTCCAAAACCAACAAAGATAGAACCTTTAAATTTTGTACAATAATGTTCCTTCCCGTTCGATTTATGTCTCTGAAATTTAAGAGGATTTGGTCCATGGGTTTGGATTTTGGAAACTTCCGAACGAGCACCAGGGCAAATGAGATTATCTCCAAAACCAATAAAGATATAACCTTAAAATTTGACAGAGTGGTGTTTTTTCATGTTTAATTTAAGTCCCTAAAATTGGAGATGATTTGGTCCATGGATTTGGATTATGGAAACTTCCGAACGAGCACCAGACAAATGAGATTATCTCCAAAACCAACTAAGATATAACCTTTAAAATTGGCAGAGTGGTGTTTTTTCATGTTTTAGTTAAGTCTCTCAAATTTGAGAGGATTTGGTTCATGGGTCAGGATCTTGGAAGCTTCCGAACGAGCCCCAGAGCAAACGAGTATATCTCCACAACCAATAAAGATAGAACTTTTATTTTTAGTACAAGAGTGTGCTGTTATGTTTCCTTTTCTATAAAATTGGAAACTGACATTTGAAAGAATTTGAACCATGGATTCGTATATTGGAAGGTTCCGAACGAGCCCCAGAGCAAACGAGATTATCTCCAAAACCAACAAAGATAGAACCTTTAACTTTTTTACAATGATGCTGCTTGCCGTTCGATTTATGTCTCTGAAATTTAAGAGGATTTGGTCCATGGAAGCTTCCGAACGAGCCCCAGAGCAAACGACATTATCTCCAAAAACAACAAAGATATAACCTTCAAATTTGGCAGAATGGTGTTCTCTCATGTTTGATTTAGGTCTCTAAAATTTGAGAGAATTTGGTTTATGGGTTCGGATTTTGGAAGTTTCCGAACGACCACCATACCAAATGATATTATCTCCAAAACCAATAAAGATATAACCTTCAAATTTGAAAGAGTGGTGTTCTTTCATGTTTTATTCAAGCCTCTATGTACGTTTGCTAAGTAACAAAATTTATTTATTGTAATATTCTATTTAAAAACTGTAATTTTTTTTTCTCCTCAAATTTTTAAAACAAAACTAAAATAGGTATAAAAATAATTTCCAAACCCTAACCAAATAAAACTTCGCTTTTGAAATAGTATTGCATCACATGAATCAACCAAATTTTTGTTTCAAAAAATCTCCTTGTGCATGCATTTTTGGAAACTCATACCCCTGTTCTATAAAATATCTAACGGGTTGCAGATGCCAAATGTTCTAGTGTGAATTGTGAAACGGTGTCATGAAAATATAACCGATTACTCTGAATTTTCCTATAACTTTGTTATGATAAATAATATTACATACTTCGAAATTTAAATATAGTTCGTTACTAACGTTGAGAAGTATATTCATTTTACATAAATTTCGTTCCTACAACGCTTAGTAATGTCAAATTAAATGTTAAAATATAAAAGGTTATTATTTTTGTTAATTTTCGTTTGCTGCATTTTAAATTTTAAGGCTGGTTTTCATGAGAAATTTCGTGGATATTATCGCAACTTTAGAAAGAGAAAAATATAATGTACTACCAGTGGGAAAGAGAAAAAAATTATACTATTACAGCAGCACTTTGACAGTAATAAATGTACATAACCTAATTTATTAATGTTTATATTCATATTTAGCTAAACATTTTTTATTTATAAAGTTGTTAAAGATAATATAGTTTATCAATAATATTTTTATACCTATAATATAGTTATTATACCCTACTATATTATAGGTATAAAAATATTATTGATATATATAATAGTATAGGGTATATTAACTTTGGTATGGTGTTTGTAACCACCAAAAGGAAGCGAGTTAGATATGGACATGTATATATATTCTGAATCAGGATCACCTCCTGAGTCGATTTAACGATGTCCGTCCGTCCATCTGTTCGCACGATAACTCAAAAACTAATAAAGCTATCTTGATGAAATTTATATAGTAGGTTACTAATTACAAAAGGAAGGCAAAGTTCGAATCTGGACAAAATCGGTCCATGGGTTCGAATTCTGGAAGCTTCCGAATGATTCCGGAGCAAACGAGATTATCTCCAAAACCAACAAAGATAGAACCTTTAAATTTTGTACAATGATGTTCCTTCCCGTTCGATTTATGTCTCTGAAATTTAAGAGGATTTGGTCCATGGGTTTGGAGTTTGGAAACTTCCGAACGAGCATCAGGGCAAATGAGATTATCTCCAAAACCAATAAAGATATAACCTTAAAATTTGACAGAGTGGTGTTTTTTCATGTTTAATTTAAGTCTCTAAAATTGGAGAGGATTTGGTCCATGGATTTGGATTTTGGAAACTTCCGAACGAGCACCAGAGCAAATGAGATTATCTCCAAAACCAACCAAGATATAACCTTTAAAATTGGCAGAGTGGTGTTCTTTCATGTTTTATTTAAGTCTCTCAAATTTGAGAGGATTTGGTTCATTGGTCCGGATCTTGGAAGCTTCCGAACGAGCCCCAGAGCAAACGAGTATATCTCCACAACCAATAAAGATAGAACCTTTATTTCTAGTACAAGAGTGTGCTGTTATGTTTCCTTTTCTATAAAATTGGAAACTGACATTTGAAAGAATTTGAACCATGGATTCGTATATTGGAAGCTTCCGAACGAGCCCCAGAGCAAACGAGATTATCTCCAAAACCAACAAAGATAGAACCTTTAACTTTTTTACAATGATGCTCCTTGCCGTTCGATTTATGTCTCTGAAATTTAAGAGGATTTGGTCCATGGGTTTGGATTTTGGAAGCTTCCGAACGAGCCCCAGAGCAAACGACATTATCTCCAAAAACAACAAAGATATAACCTTCAAATTTGGCAGAATGGTGTTCTCTCATGTTTGATTTAGGTCTCTAAAATTTGACAGGATTTGGTTCATGGGTTCGGATTTTGGAAGTTTCCGAACGACCACCATACCAAATGGTATTATCTCCAAAACCAATAAAGATATAACCTTCAAATTTGACAGAGTGGTGTTCTTTCATGTTTTATTCAAGCCTCTAAAATTTGAGAGGATTTGGTTAATGGGTTCGGATTTTGGAAGCTTCCGAACGAGCCCAGAGCAAATGAGATTATCTCCAAAATCAACAAAGATAGAACCTTTAAATTTTGTACAATGATGTTCCTTGCCGTTCGATTTATGTTTTTGAAATTTAAGAGGATATGGTCCATGGGTGTGGATTTTGGAAGCTTCCGAACGAGTCCCAGAGCAAACGAGATTATCTCCAAAACCAAATAAGATAGAACCTTTAAATTTTTTACAATGATGCTCCTTGCCGTTCGATTCATGTCTCTGAAATTTAAGAGGATTTGGTCCATGGGTTTGGAATTTGGAACCTTCCGAAACAGCCCCAGAGCAAATGAGATTATCTCCAAAAACAACAAAGATATAATCTTCAAATTTGGCAGAATGGTGTTCTCTCATGTTTGATTTAGGTCTCTAAAATTTGAGAGGATTAGGTTCATGGGTTCGGATTTTGGAAGTTTCCGAACGACCACCATACCAAATGATATTATCTCCAAAACCAATAAAGATATAACCTTCAAATTTGACAGAGTGGTGTTCTTTCATGTTTTATTCAAGCCTCTAAAATTTGAGAGGATTTGGTTAATGGGTTCGGATTTTGGAAGCTTCCGA
Organism: Poecilobothrus nobilitatus; assembly: GCA_947095535.1. Classification (NCBI taxonomy): domain Eukaryota; kingdom Metazoa; phylum Arthropoda; class Insecta; order Diptera; family Dolichopodidae; genus Poecilobothrus; species Poecilobothrus nobilitatus. Next base: position 144,067,712 of record OX352774.1, on the reverse strand, counting down.
ACGAGCCCCAGAGCAAATGAGATTATCTCCAAAATCAACAAAGATAGAACCTTTAAATTTTTTACAATGATATTTTTTCCGTTTGATTTATCTCTCTGAAATTTAAGAGGATATGGTCCATGGGTTTGGAATTTGGAAGCTTCCGAACCAGCCCCAGAGCAAATGAGATTATCTCCAAAAACAACAAAGATATAACCTTTAAATTTGGCAGAATGGTGTTCTTTCATGTTTGATTTATGTTTCTGAAATTTGTGAGGATTTGGTCCATGGGTTTAAATCTTGAAAGCTTCCCGACGAGCCCCAGAGCAAACGATTATATCTCCACAACCAACAAAGATAGAACTTTTATTGTTAGTACAAAGGTGTTCTGTCATGTTTCCTTTTCTGTAAAATTGGAAACTGACATTTGAAAGAATTTGAACCATGGGTTCGTATTTTGGAAACTTCCGGACGAGCACAAGAGCAACGAGCATATCTCCAAAACCAACAGAAGTAGAACCTTTAAATTTAGTACAATGGTGTTCTGGCATGTTTTCTTTATGTTCCTGAGATGGATTCGATGAATTGGAGTGGCAATTCGGGTACCTGACACACACCTCCCAAGGACTAACAATCTTCGAAATTAATAAAGATAGAAACGTAAAGTTTTTTACAAAGGTGTCAAGCATATCCCAAGAGGATGCCTCTTTTACGTTCCTGAAATTCGAGTTGAATAAGACACAAAAGGGAAGAAGTTCAAGCAGCTGCCAAAAAAACTTATGGAGTTTTAATTTAATTCGAATTATTCAGGTGTAGGGTATTAATAAGTCGGTTGCATCGACTTACTGTTACATTTACTCGTTTTAATATAGTTTGTCACTAAAAAATAAAGAAAAAATTTTTGAACATTTGTTTATTTTAAAATGTTTATTTTTTTGACACTTCAAAATTTTAATGCCATGGTAGTTAGAAATTTTTTTGTAAGATATATTGTTGTTTATTCAAGTAGTTAAAACAATGTGTAATAAACAAGTAATAATTCAAAGTGACAAAGATAAAAATGTAATAATCAAAATGACGTATGATTTAAATATTTCTAACTTAATAACGTTGCCAGATCTAACAATCACCCGCCTCGACGTTATTTTCGAAAATTTCCGTATTTCTCCTGCAATTTTCTAATGTAGAAAACGTTGCTCCATTTTTGAGAATATCTGGTTGCATTTCAGTTGTTCTTAAATATTTTATAACCACATCCCTGTTTGATATTGCGTTTCTGATAAAATGGTGTCGGATATCGATGTGTTTGTTTCGGTTGTCGATGATGTTGTTAACTGCCATTATCTGTGCGGTTTTATTGTGTGTGCTTCTTTTATCAAATTATTAATCAAACTGACAGCAAAAATTGTACGCATAGATATCAAAAGCAAATAAATCGTAGATGTAGATATTGGAATTTGGATTTTAATTTGGTAAATCCATATTTATACATAAAATATTTACTTATTTTTTAGTTATGTACGTTTGCTAAGTAACAAAATTTATTTATTGTAATATTCTATTTAAAAACTGTAATTTTCTTTTCTCCTCAAATTTTTAAAACAAAACTAAAATAGGTATAAAAATAATTTCCAAACCCTAACCAAATAAAACTTCGCTTTTGAAATAGTATTGCATCACATGAATCAACCAAATTTTTGTTTCAAAAAATCTCCTTGTGCATGCATTTTTGGAAACTCATACCCCTGTTCTATAAAATATCTAACGGGTTGCAGCTGCCAAATCTTCTAGTGTGAATTGTGAAACGGTGTCATGAAAATATAACCGATTACTCTGAATTTTCCTATAACTTTGCTATGATAAATAATATTACATACTTCGAAATTTAAATATAGTTCGTTACTAACGTTGAGAAGTATATTCATTTTACATAAATTTCGTTCCTACAACGCTTAGTAATGTCAAATTAAATGTTAAAATATAAAAGGTTATTATTTTTGTTAATTTTCGTTTGCTGCATTTTAAATTTTAAGGCTGGTTTTCATGAGAAATTTCGTGGATATTATCGCAACTTTAGAAAGAGAAAAATATAATGTACTACCAGTGGGAAAGAGAAAAAAATTATACTATTACAGCAGCACTTTGACAGTAATAAATGTACATAACCTAATTTATTAATGTTTATATTCATATTTAGCTAAACATTTTTTATTTATAAAGTTGTTAAAGATAATATAGTTTATCAATAATATTTTTATACCTATAATATAGTTATTATACCCTACTATATTATAGGTATAAAAATATTATTGATATATATAATAGTATAGGGTATATTAACTTTGGTATGGTGTTTGTAACCACCAAAAGGAAGCGAGTTAGATATGGACATGTATATATATTCTGAATCAGGATCACCTCCTGAGTCGATTTAACGATGTCCGTCCGTCCGTCTGTTCGCACGATAACTCAAAAACTAATAAAGCTATCTTGATGAAATTTATATAGTAGGTTACTAATTACAAAAGGAAGGCAAAGTTCGAATCTGGACAAAATCGGTCCATGGGTTCGAATTCTGGAAGCTTCCGAATGATTCCGGAGCAAACGAGATTATCTCCAAAACCAACAAAGATAGAACCTTTAAATTTTGTACAATGATGTTCCTTCCCGTTCGATTTATGTCTCTGAAATTTAAGAGGATTTGGTCCATGGGTTTGGAGTTTGGAAACTTCCGAACGAGCACCAGGGCAAATGAGATTATCTCCAAAACCAATAAAGATATAACCTTAAAATTTGACAGAGTGGTGTTTTTTCATGTTTAATTTAAGTCTCTAAAATTGGAGAGGATTTGGTCCATGGATTTGGATTTTGGAAACTTCCGAACGAGCACCAGAGCAAATGAGATTATCTCCAAAACCAACCAAGATATAACCTTTAAAATTGGCAGAGTGGTGTTCTTTCATGTTTTATTTAAGTCTCTCAAATTTGAGAGGATTTGGTTCATTGGTCCGGATCTTGGAAGCTTCCGAACGAGCCCCAGAGCAAACGAGTATATCTCCACAACCAATAAAGATAGAACCTTTATTTCTAGTACAAGAGTGTGCTGTTATGTTTCCTTTTCTATAAAATTGGAAACTGACATTTGAAAGAATTTGAACCATGGATTCGTATATTGGAAGCTTCCGAACGAGCCCCAGAGCAAACGAGATTATCTCCAAAACCAACAAAGATAGAACCTTTAACTTTTTTACAATGATGCTCCTTGCCGTTCGATTTATGTCTCTGAAATTTAAGAGGATTTGGTCCATGGGTTTGGATTTTGGAAGCTTCCGAACGAGCCCCAGAGCAAACGACATTATCTCCAAAAACAACAAAGATATAACCTTCAAATTTGGCAGAATGGTGTTCTCTCATGTTTGATTTAGGTCTCTAAAATTTGACAGGATTTGGTTCATGGGTTCGGATTTTGGAAGTTTCCGAACGACCACCATACCAAATGGTATTATATCCAAAACCAATAAAGATATAACCTTCAAATTTGACAGAGTGGTGTTCTTTCATGTTTTATTCAAGCCTCTAAAATTTGAGAGGATTTGGTTAATGGGTTCGGATTTTGGAAGCTTCCGAACGAGCCCAGAGCAAATGAGATTATCTCCAAAATCAACAAAGATAGAACCTTTAAATTTTGTACAATGATGTTCCTTGCCGTTCGATTTATGTTTTTGAAATTTAAGAGGATATGGTCCATGGGTGTGGATTTTGGAAGCTTCCGAACGAGTCCCAGAGCAAACGAGATTATCTCCAAAACCAAATAAGATAGAACCTTTAAATTTTTTACAATGATGCTCCTTGCCGTTCGATTCATGTCTCTGAAATTTAAGAGGATTTGGTCCATGGGTTTGGAATTTGGAACCTTCCGAAACAGCCCCAGAGCAAATGAGATTATCTCCAAAAACAACAAAGATATAATCTTCAAATTTGGCAGAATGGTGTTCTCTCATGTTTGATTTAGGTCTCTAAAATTTGAGAGGATTAGGTTCATGGGTTCGGATTTTGGAAGTTTCCGAACGACCACCATACCAAATGATATTATCTCCAAAACCAATAAAGATATAACCTTCAAATTTGACAGAGTGGTGTTCTTTCATGTTTTATTCAAGCCTCTAAAATTTGAGAGGATTTGGTTAATGGGTTCGGATTTTGGAAGCTTCCGAACGAGCCCCAGAGCAAATGAGATTATCTCCAAAATCAACAAAGATAGAACCTTTAAATTTTTTACAATGATATTTTTTCCGTTTGATTTATGTCTCTGAAATTTAAGAGGATATGGTCCATGGGTTTGGAATTTGGAAGCTTCCGAACCAGCCCCAGAGCAAGTGAGATTATCTCCAAAAACAACAAAGATATAACCTTTAAATTTGGCAGAATGGTGTTCTTTCATGTTTGATTTATGTTTCTGAAATTTGTGAGGATTTGGTCCATGGGTTTAAATCTTGGAAGCTTCCCGACGAGCCCCAGAGCAAACGATTATATCTCCACAACCAACTAAGATAGAACTTTTATTGTTAGTACAAAGGTGTTCTGTCATGTTTCCTTTTCTGTAAAATTGGAAACTGACATTTGAAAGAATTTGAACCATGGGTTCGTATTTTGGAAACTTCCGGACGAGCACAAGAGCAACGAGCATATCTCCAAAACCAACAGAAGTAGAACCTTTAAATTTAGTACAATGGTGTTCTGGCATGTTTTCTTTATGTTCCTGAGATGGATTCGATGAATTGGAGTGGCAATTCGGGTACCTGACACACACCTCCCAAGGACTAACAATCTTCGAAATTAATAAAGATAGAAACGTAAAGTTTTTTACAAAGGTGTCAAGCATATCCCAAGAGGATGCCTCTTTTACGTTCCTGAAATTCGAGTTGAATAAGACACAAAAGGGAAGAAGTTCAAGCAGCTGCCAAAAAAACTTATGGAGTTTTAATTTAATTCGAATTATTCAGGTGTAGGGTATTAATAAGTCGGTTGCATCGACTTACTGTTACATTTACTCGTTTTAATATAGTTTGTCACTAAAAAATAAAGAAAAAATTTTTGAACATTTGTTTATTTTAAAATGTTTATTTTTTTGACACTTCAAAATTTTAATGCCATGGTAGTTAGAAATTTTTTTGTAAGATATATTGTTGTTTATTCAAGTAGTTAAAACAATGTGTAATAAACAAGTAATAATTCAAAGTGACAAAGATAAAAATGTAATAATCAAAATGACGTATGATTTAAATATTTCTAACTTAATAACGTTGCCAGATCTAACAATCACCCGCCTCGACGTTATTTTCGAAAATTTCCGTATTTCTCCTGCAATTTTCTAATGTAGAAAACGTTGCTCCATTTTTGAGAATATCTGGTTGCATTTCAGTTGTTCTTAAATATTTTATAACCACATCCCTGTTTGATATTGCGTTTCTGATAAAATGGTGTCGGATATCGATGTGTTTGTTTCGGTTGTCGATGATGTTGTTAACTGCCATTATCTGTGCGGTTTTATTGTCTTTGAAAATCGTGATAGGTTCGGAAATTTTAAATTCCAGTTCATTTAGGAGTTCCTTTAAATAGATCGATTCTTTCTTCGATCAATGCAATGTAGGGCTATTGTTTTCTGCTTTTTGATATCCCAGGAGATTGGTGCTCCTGAAAACTTAAATACGCAACTCGTAAATGATTTTCGGTCATCGATGTTTGATCCCCAATCTGCATCTGTATAACCCGTTAGGCTGTCATTATTTTATGTGTATTTTAATGCATATTGTTCAGTACCTTTAATTTGCTTTAATGTATCGTAATACCCTTGTTTTCCAAAGTTGTTATTGAACTGACTTAATATTATTACTGCATGTAATATGTCTGGTCTTGTTGTAATCGCTAAATATAAGACAGTCCCAATTAGTTCTTGATAGGGTATTTTCTCGCATTCTTCTTTTTCTACTTTATTTTTTGGACACATTTCTTTTGAAAGTTTGGAGTTTTGATCCAATGGTGTTTTTATTCAGTTGCAATCCGCCATATTAAATCTTTTAAGTATTTTTCGAATATATTTTCTTTTGTTAATGCAAAACTGCTATCTTCTTTTTGTTCTATTTCTATTCCTAAACAATATTAAGCTAGACCCAAATATTTAATATTGCAATCTTTCTCAAGTTGTTCTTTAAACCATCTCACTAAGTGTTCATTTTCTGTAGCCACAATTATATCATCTACGTAAACTAGTATTATTAATTAATACATAACTTAAAAGTTTCATGTTTAATTCTGTATTCCATTTTTCCCACATTGTCTCAATCCATATATCGCTTTATTTAGTTTTAAAATTTTATTATTTTGTTCTGTTTTTTCAAATTGTTCATAATATTGTGGAATGTTTATGTAAATAGTTTTTGTAAGTTTGCATTCAAGTATGCATTCACTACATCAAATTGGTACAAATTTAATTTTAGATTTGCTGCAATTGCGGTTAGTGTTCTTAAGGATTTCATTTACGGTACAGGTGCATATGTCTCAACAAAATTTAATCTTTCAATTTGTGAGTATCCTTTTGCAACTAGTCTTGCTTTTCGAATTATAAGTTTTCCATTTTCATCGGTTTTCTGTGTGAATACCCATTTGCATCCTACCGCCTTTATTTCTCTGGTTTGTTCAACAATGGTCTACGTGTTATTTTTCTTGTGATACTTTAGCTCACGTTCAATGGTTTTTTCCCAATCCTCTTTATATGGATTGTTTTCAATATCGGTCTCGTTTTCATCTAAATTTTAGCACACGCTAAAAACATCTTGAAAGCTATTTTGGTCTTCTTTTTTGGACATATTATCTTCTGTTTTAGTGTCTATACTTTGAAATCCTACATTGCTTTACTGTACATTTTTTTTGGTCTACCTTTCTGACCTGTTTTTATTAATTTAGGACGGCCTTTTCCTCTTTTAATTTTTATACCCTACACCTAAAGTAAGGGTATATTAACTTTGGTATGGTGTTTGTAACCACCAAAAGGAAGCGAGTTAGATATGAACATGAATATATATTCTGAATCAGGATCACCTCCTGAGTCGATTTAACGATGTCCGTCCGTCCTTCCGTTCGCACGATAACTCAAAAAATAATAAAGCTATCTTGATGAAATTTATATAGTAGGTTACTAATTACGAAAGGAAGGCTAAGTTCGAATCTGGACAAAATCGGTCCATGGGTTCGGATTCTGGAAGCTTCCGAATGATTCCGGAGCAAACGAGATTATCTCCAAAGCCAACAAAGATAGAACCTTTAAATTTTGTACAATGATGTTCCTTCCCGTTCGATTTATGTCTCTGAAATTTAAGAGGATTTGGTCCATGGGTTTGGATTTTGGAAGCTTCCGAACGAGCCTTAGAGCAAATGAGATTATCTCCAAAACCAATAAAAATATAACCTTCAAATTTGACAGAGTGGTGTTCTTTCATGTTTTATTTAAGTCTCTGAATTCGGATTTTGGAAGCTTCCGAACGAACCCCAGAGCAAACGAGATTATCTCCAAAATCAACAAAGATAGAACCTTTATTTTTAGTACAAGAGTGTGCTGTTATGTTTCCTTTTCTATAAAATTAGAAACTGTCATTTGAAAATTTTTTTACCATGGATTCGTATATTGGAAGCTTCCGAACAAGCCTTAGAGCAAACGAGATTATCTCCAAAGCCAACAAAGATAGAACCTTTGAATTTTGTACAATGATGTTCCTTCCCGTTCGATTTATGTCTCTGAAATTTAAGAGGATTTGGTCCATGGGTTTGGATTTTGGAAGCTTCCGAACGAGCACCAGAGCAAATGAGATTATCTCCAAAACCAATAAAAATATAACCTTCAAATTTGACAGAGTGGTGTTCTTTCATGTTTTATTTAAGTCTCTGAATTCGGATTTTGGAAGCTTCCGAACGAACCCCAGAGCAAACGAGATTATCTCCAAAATCAACAAAGATAGAACCTTTATTTTTAGTACAAGAGTGTGCTGTTATGTTTCCTTTTCTATAAAATTAGAAACTGTCATTTAAAAAAATTTTTACCATGGATTCGTATATTGGAAACTTCCGGACGAGCAGAAGAGCAACGAGCATATCTCCAAAACCAACAAAAGTAGAACCTTAAAATTTAGTACAAAGGTGTTCTGTCATGTTTCCTTTTCTGTAAAATTGGAAACTGACATTTGAAAAAATTTGAACCATGGGTTCGTATTTTGGAAACTTCCGGACGAGCAGAAGAGCAACGAGCATATCTCCAAAACCAACAAAAGTAGAACCTTAAAATTTAGTACAATGGTGTTCTGGCATGTTTTCTTTATGTTCCTGAGATGGATTCGATGAATTGGAGTGGCAATTCGGGTACCTGACACACACCTCCCAAGGACTAACAATCTTCGAATCATTCTTAAAAAATGCCTCTTTTACGTTTCTGAAATTCGAGTTGAATAAGACAGAAAAGGGAAGAAGTTCAATCAGCTGCCAAAAAAACTTATGGATTTTTAATTTAATTCGAATTATTCAGGTGTAGGGTATTAATAAGTCGGTTGCATCGACTTACTGTTACATTTACTTGTTTCATTTTTATTTGTACCATTTTGTTATTCTTATTAATACCATCTTTTAATTCATTTTCTGATTCATCTTTTTCTTTTACAAATTCATCTCTTTCTTTTTCTAATTCATCTTTTTCTTTTTCAAATTCATCTTTTTCTTTTTCAAATTCATCTTTTTGTAATTCATATTTTTGTTTTTCTAATTCATCTTTTTCATTTTGTAATTAATTTTCTGATTCTGATTTACTTTCATCAATATTATTTTTATTGATTTCTACAATTGGAAAAGTTTTTATTTTTCAGTTTTACTTACATTTTCTAGATCTGTTCCTAGTTCGTTCACAATGACTATGGGTCGAATGCATAAAATTGAGCTTTAACTCAAATCTCAATTTTTCATACAAAAATTACCCTTGAACTTGCATTTTTGTTTGGAAAAGTGCGGTTTGAGTACAAGCTCAGTTTTATGCATACGACCATATATCTCTGCTTTTGACAATATTTCTATTCTTACTCCGTGAGTGATATTCTTCGAGAGTTTTTAGTTTTAGATCTGCAAGATTCAGAAGTTTATCCCTAGCCTCTATGGCTATTCTAAAGCTTTCATATTTTTCAGGCAAAATGTACAAAAGTAGTATGGATAATAAGTCATCATCAATATTAATTTCAATAGATTTTATTTTGTTGACGATATCGAAAAATTCTGATACGTGTTGTTCGATATTATCTTCTTTTGCACTTATCAAAATAAGTTTCTTTAGTAAAGCAGCTTTCCTTGTTGGAATTTTTGAATCGTACATCTCTCGTAACTTGTTCCATATTTCACGGGAACTGATACAATTTTTCACATCCTTTAAAATTGGTGGACCAATCGCCAAAATAAGTTTCGCTTTTGCTTTGGCATTGCTTTTCATCCATGCAGCTGCTCCAACAGGTTCTTCTGGTTTTATCTTGATGCCATTTACGAATTTCCAATAATCTTGCTTTATCAGCATGGACTTCATTTGGATCTTCCACGTGTCGTAATTTTCATTACTTAATTGCTCAAATCTGAACATCGTCTGATGCACCATACGTTTCTCTTCAATTTATTTTTAAAAAACTATTTATGATGATATCTCGAATATTTTCTTTTATCCACTGATCACTAAGATCTAAGTGGATTTTTCTTTATGGTTCGACACGTGTCTTCTAAAAATAAAATAGTTTTCTTTTTCCTTTAATTCCTGGGCCCATAACCCATGTTGTTTATTCAAGTAGTTAAAACAATGTGTAATAAAAAAGTAATAATTCAAAGTGACAAAGATAAAAATATAATAGATCAAAATGATGTATGATTTAATTATTTCTAACTTAATAACGTTGCCAGATCTAACATATACAATTTTTGCATATGTATTAAAAATATCCACGATATTTATTTATAGCAAAATATCTTCAGAGAACATATTTTCGTGGATATTTATTTATGGTTACTTTCGTGGATATTTTCAAATGTTTCATGGATATTTATTTAGGGTTATCTCTTGCACACCCATATCACTTTTATACCTTCTGCCTATGCTCTAACATTTTCGTCAATATTTTTTTGTCATGAAAACCAGCCTTTATTCTCATTTTTATATTAATTAAAACAATGAGTTTTTAACATAAACGTATTAAGGCGATAAAAAAGGCTCTTGATTTTGAATTACATACATATGTATTTAAATATATGAAACCTTGATAGCATACATAAATAATTGTAAATTGAAAAATAAAAAATTAAAAAAAAAAAAAATCAAAAATCAAAAATTATAAAAAAAAATAAATATATATAATTATAAAACTATTTATATCAATTTTCGAATTCTTGGAACACCAGAAAGCGAAATCGGGATTTAAATCAAAACTGTGGTGGAATTAGGACGTTCTTTTCCTTTTTTTTTTGCTGAAGTTAACACCAAGTAAAAAATAGTGAAAATAACGAAAAAGAGGAAAGTCGATTTAATGAGCAAGGATTTCTTCCTTGTGGTTCTAATGATAGTAGTGACAATGAACTGAAGAACTCTATAAATTCTAAATTAACTGATTTATTATCAAAAAATAATATAAACACGCCTTCAACAAGGGGTGTGATTAAAGAAGATAGTTTATCAAAACATTTAAAAAAATTAAAAGATGAAAACATTGTATTAAAAAGACAATTAGAAGAATTAAGAAAAGCTCTTGCTAGTTATAGTGTGGTTAAAGACAATACCTCAAATAGTGATATCAATAATAATAATAATGATAATCATGATAAATTTAAACTCTTTATGGAAACGGATACGATCCTGAATAATGATCGTTTAGATCAGAGCATTGATGAAAGTGGTGTTTGTTTTTTGCTATCACAATTAACACAAAAAAATAAAGAAAAACAAATGGGTAGAAACATCTCAATAAACGTACCAAATAGTACAAATACTACTAATCATAATATTGAATTGAAAAAAACAATAAAAGAACATTTAAAAATTGATGATTACTTAATTAAGAGATTTAATGAAAATCTTATATCAATTTATACATATGAACTTGAATATTATAAAAAAATTGAAGATTTGCTTAGGCACAAGGAAACTAATTTCTTCTCTTTCACGCCAAAATCCGAAAAAAAACCACGTTAATTTTAAAAGGTCTTCTAAATTACTCTGTTGAAGATGTACTAAATTTATTAAATCAAACTCGAAATGATAATATAAAATTCGAAAAAGTTAATCGCTTAACAACAAAAAAATCAATTGACAACAAAAAAATGCTACCTCACTTTATTGCTCAAATGTCGTCAAATACAATCTTAAGCGATGTTTATAAAATCAAACATTAGATTATCATATTATCACATGGAAAAAAATAAGTAAAAAAAAAAATTATGACATAATACAATGCAACAGATGTCAGAGATTCTTTCACACCGCGGCGAAAAAAAATTGCGGCAAAAGAGCGAATTATAACTAGACATAACATCCTATCTATATAGTTACACACAGCCTAAAACATCATATGCAACTATAGCAAAAAATGCAAAGTTAACAAATGTAAGATCAAGTTTTAATTTAAAAAAATTTACCACGTTATCAAAAATATTTCTGATGTTGCATTACTTCAGTCAAACTAACATTCTTTACAAGAATGGTGCTTTTCCAATAAGTTAGAGCTGAACATTCAAAAATGCAAGGCTATTAGTTTTACACGGAAAAGATCTACTATTTTATTCGATTATTCTATTGATAATGTAACTCTAGAAAGGGTAAGCTGCATGACCGATCTAGGGATTCTTTTGGATGATAAGCTTAACTTCCATCTTCACTATGAGCATATGATTACCAAGGCAAATAAAATGTTAGGATTCATTAAAAGAAGAGCTAAAGAATTCAGTAACATAGCGGTGACAAAATCTCTCCACTGTTCTTTAGTACGATCTATTCTAGAATACGGCAACATTGTTTGGAATCCTGCATTTCAAATACATTCCAATAGAATCGAATCTGTTCAAAAACAATTCCTATTATTTGCTTTGAGAAATCAATATAACCCTATTGACTATTCAATGCTACCTAATTTTAATGTAAGATTAAATTCATTGAACATGTTAACTTTATCTTCACGCAGGCAGATACTTTCATCCTGTTTTACTTTTGACGTTTTAAATAAAAATATTGACGTTCAGTTTTTGATAGATAGTTTTAAATTAAACAATGAAGTTAGAGTTACACGAAACACTAAGTATTTAATTGAAAATACTCATAGAACTGAATATGGAAGAAATGAACCAATTAACAGATGTTGCATTACATTCAACAAACACAGTAATCTCTTTTCAACACAAATAACAAGGAACACTTTCAAACAATAATTAATACAAAAATTTGTTGCTAACCTTACACAATAACTTTAACTTTCATAATATCAGATTACACTTCATATTGTACAAATTATTTTATTTTTACCTAACTGAGTTGTATTAATTCAAATCTAACTGTGTTTTTGCTTTGTAAGCAATTTGTAATTTACCATATAAGTCAATGTAATAATTTTTTTTATTTGCATTTATCGTGTTTTATTTTGTACTTGTTATTATTAAGTTTTAGCCGTAAGATTTGTTATGTAAAAACCTTGTTTTGGTTATAATAATAAATAAATAATTATAATAACATTAATAATACTAACAATAATAACAACACTGAAACAAATAATAACAATATTTACAATACTAACATTTTGGAACAAATTAAATCTAGTTTAGTTTCTATACAAAAAGAATTTTCTGAGTTAAAAAATCAATTATCGAAAAATACAGAAAACATCAATTATTTATTTGATTTTATGGTATCTTCTAATTACCAATAATGAATTCTAATGAAAGAAACCCATTTAACTTTGAATTAATTAAATTAATTTTAATTAACGTAAATTCTTTAGTCTCTTATAATAAGAAATTCGACTTAAATTACTTAATTAAATAAAAAAAACCCTGACATTCTATGTGTTTGCGAAACTAAATTGAAACCCAAACATTTAATAGATATGGAAAATTATAAAATCAGGCATGATAGAATCCATAATAATGGTGGTGGGGTGGCAATATTTATTAAAAAATTAATAAATTTCCAAATAAATAATATCCCCGAATTTAACCAATTTGAATGTATTGAACAAATTATCATTCTACTTAATTTAAATTTCAACAAAAAACTATTCATAATATGTGCATATGCTTCTAATCAAAATCAGAATAAGTTTATCTTGGAATTTTCAAAAATATTTAATATATTAAACCTAAGTGACTTTAATAATTACTTCATACTAGGAGGAGACTTAAACGCAAAATCCAAAACTGGTTAAACCCCAAAAATAATATTAGAGATATCTAATATTATATAAATAACTGGTAACTGGTAACTAGTAAAAACAAAACAATGTTCGGTACAGAACCCAAAGATATTGTAATAGCGTATAACAGAATTGAAATAGTACAAAATCAAACTTACAACCGTTTGCAAATATGCCCTTTTGACAGTGACCATATGGCAGTACTGTTCCCCTTTAACATAGAACGTGGTAAAGAATTATATAGATACAATACTGATATTAATAAAATAATGTTATACCGCAAAACCAATTGGGACAAATTTCGCCGGCGATTAGATATAAATTTTGAAAAAGAATATCACAATAATAATTCTAATAAAATAAAAAATAACCAAAATATTCAAATAGACCAAATCAATTATCACCTCAAAAAAATTTAAAATAGTATAATGCTAACTACAAAAGACACAGTTCCTTTACAAAAGAAGGTTAACGCTTTAAAAAATATTGAGTCAAGAACTCTGAGAAAACTATTTAAAACTAAAAGTAAAATTCTGAACGATATAAACAGAATATACAAGCAAAACTTAAGCTTTTCTGAATGAAATTCTGCTTCTTAAAAGTTTATTAAATAATGTTAACACATTGATAAATAAACAAATTCAACTGGAAGTTAACGCATATTGGAAAAATCGTATACTAAAGATAACCCCAAAAAACCATAACATGTTCCCGGAAATCAAAAAGATATTTGGAACTCAAAACATGTTCCCGGAAATCAAAAATATATAATGGAACGAGTAAAAATATTATAAAATATTTAAAAATAGAGAATAGTGGCCGAGAGGTATTAGAATATAACAATATTGATATTAACAATCTGGAAAAAACAGTAAACGGAGAATTCATAGTTAGTAATAATACAGATATATTGTAATATCTTAGGGTTTTTTATGAGGAAAACTCATGAAACACACATTCCACCAAATAGTTTGTTTCACAATAGATTGACGATCAAAGATAACTTTCGTATAGGATGCGAAGAAAGGCAATCAAATAATACATCTATTTACGAATTTTCGGATTTAAATTTGGCAACCAATCTTTCACGTGTAAATAATTATTTCACTAACCAAACCGAACTAACTGAGAAGTTTGTGAACATTAAGAACAAAACATCAACAGGTATCGACAACATTTCTAATATTGTTCTAAGGAACCTCAGTCCTAATATTATTAAACAATATGTAATACTTTTTAATAACTGCCTAAATCTCTCGTATTATCCAAAGAGTTGGAAAGAAGCGAAAATTATATTTATTAAAAAACCCGGTAAAGACTCTCATGACCCAAACAATTACCGGCCCATTAGTTTATTACCGAATATTAGTAAAATTTTCGAAATGTTAATTAATGATAAAATCACAACCTTTCTAGGAAATAACAAGATCCTCCCAGAGAATCAGTTCGGATTTCGTTTCCAACACAGCGCGATTTACGCCATAACCAAACTCACTTCAGACATTTGTTGGAATATAAATAGAAAATGGGCAGTTGGGGCCTGCTTGATTGATTTGGAGAAGGCATTCAACAGTATATGGATAGACGGACTTATATATAAAATGATCAAATATAGGTTTCCCATTAACTTAGTAGAACTAACTGACCAAATGATAAAAGACAATAAATTCCATGTCTCAAAATAAATAATATCCAGAACCTTCCAATTAAACAATGGATTGTTGCAGGGAACGGTAAACTCCCCAATTTTATTCTCTATTTATATTATAGAACTATTAAAGCTTTTACATAGAATCGCAGGTAATAACTTTTGTATCGCTTTTGCTGACGATTTGATTTTATACTCTGGAGCCAAAGAGGTGGACGTAATCCAAAACAATGTTCAAAAGTTATTTAATCTTACAGCAGATTATTGTAAAATTTGGCTGTTAAAAATCAATTATAATAAATGCGAGTCGATTTTGTTCAGAGATTCTTACGCACACTGCAACGAAAATATAAAAAAAAATTGGAGAAGTTTTGCGATTAAAGATCCTATCAACAATATAATAGCAAATAAAAGTATTGTGAAATATTTAGGTATTCATTTGCACTATTTACTAAATTATTCTCAACAAGTAAAAATGGCAATATCAAAAGGAAACAAAGTATTCATGATGTGCAAAAAGTTATTTTACAATAAAACAATTAATGCGAGAGTTAAAATAATTGAATATCAGTCATTAATCAGACCAATTTTAATATACGGGGCACCTATTTGGTTTAACATAAGTAGTAGTGTAATGGAACTTTTCCGGAAATTTGAGAGGAAATGTATTAGATTATGTATAAATAAAATTAGGAAACCTGAAACCAATTATTTACATTTCTATTCTAATAAATATATTTACGAGCAAGCGAAAGTATACCGTATCGATAATTTCATTATCAATCTTATTAGAAAACATTTCAATAGGTCACTGCTAGTTGTAGAAAATAGCTTAATTTGAAGAATATATTATCACAACAATGAATATATTCAAAAATCGTTAAATACAGCGTTCATCGCACCGGAAAATTTTTTATTCTTAGACATGCAGGGTTATATATAGAACCAGCAATACGTCCCAATATTATTTTACAATAATAGAAGGGTTACATATAAAAAAATTAGTTATGATCCTAATGACATGAGTTCTATCAACATAAAATATGACGTGTATATACCGGATAGGGATAAAATATTAAACAGAAGTTATTGGTGGTTAGAAGATACTTATTAGTATACATAAATATCAAAAACATTTTTTTATTTTTTTTTTAATTTAAATTTTAGAAATAATTTTTTCTTTGCTGGTTATTCCCGAATATTTAACAGTTCGGATAAAACCCATATCGAAAAAAGGGGTGGGGATTAGGTTAAGTTTGTTTTATTAGGATTAAGTTTTAATTATACTTTTAAAATTTTTGAAATAACTTTGGTTTTTTATTTGACTTTCCAAGGAAAAAAAAAGCAAATAAAAAACTTATATTGTTAAATAAATATTCAAAAAGACTTCTTTTAAATAAATTAATTTAAGACTAGATTAAGATTAGCGAAAAAAAAATGTTTGTTATTTTTAAAGCTAATAATGTTAATTTGTGAAATATAACCATTTTTTTTGTAATTTTTTTTAGGTTTAGTTATAATTGAATAAAAAAAAATTAATTATAAATTAAATATTAATATTATATTCGTATAATGCAAGTCATCCATTGTTTTTTCAAATTTAAATTATAAAAAGTTTTATATTAAAAAATTTTTTTTTTAAAATAACATTATTGTTCTTCCGCTTGTCTTTTGAACGTCAACAACGGTCGCGTTCTGTAGCAACTATCTAGTTTTATCTAGCGCTACATAAATATTACAGCAAGAAAGTTACGCTAAATGTAGATCCTTTTTATTGACGTTTTTGTGTATATATTTTAATGTAAAAAAATTTTGTTTACAAAATTTTGTGAGAATTTTTGGATGCTAAGCATTTTATTAAAAATCTATAAATTGAAGGATAAAAAATATAAGATTTAAAAAAAATATACGATTTAAATAAAATAAAAATATACCAAATATCACACAAAATTAAATGTCATTTAATTTTGTTGCAAATCGTTCAGTACAACCATGTAGCGCTAAATGCTACATCGCTGCAATTCAGTATAGCGCTAGATAGGTTCCTTTTAATATTATTATTATATTTATTATCAGTTCGTCCCTAACATTTAATAAAAGTCGTTGTTTTGGTGTGATATCATAATATTAAATCTGTAAATGACAGACATTTAAGACCCTTTTACTCAATGATTTACCATCTCAGGCTTCTTATAATATATATATATAATAGGTATATATTGAGTTTCCAATACTCAATAAATCAAGGACAACTTCTAAACGATAATAATAACCGTTTTTTTACAAAAAATATCATTTGCAAAGAAATTTTAAATTCATAAAGGCTTTAGTTATTGAAAATTGTATATTTACATTTTAAATAAAATCTTAAAGAAACTGTACTGTATATACTGTATTGTAATTGCTAATTAAAACACCTCGAATTTCGAGGGGCGGGCGAATACTAGTATTTCTTTTATTCTTTAAATTTTGAAAATTTTTTATTTCTTTTATTTTAAAAATTTTTATTTTTTTTTTAAATAATTTTAACAAGTTTTTGGTTGTTTTGAATTATTAATTTAAATTTAATTTTGAAGTAAATTGTTGTGAATTAAAACTCATTAATATTTCCAAATTAAAGAGGATTTATGATAAGTCTAAATTTTGTTTTAATATAGCATATATATTGTATCAAACGGTTTAATTTTGATTTTTATACTCTTGCTACTGTTTGTGCTTTAGTTAATGTTTTTTTGTTTCTAAACCGTGACCACATGTTTTATTATTAACCGTTGACAACATTAGTTTCTGTGCAGTAGTTGTCAATTTTTCATTTATTTTTATATTACAAATAAAATAGTTAGGATTTTCGGCTTATTACCTATTTGATTCGCCGGCGTTCTAATTTTCACATTTTTATTATTTATTTATATTTTCCTTTTTTTGTTTTCTCATTCTCATTTTTCTCATTTCCTAAGTGTAATAAGACCACATGTCGTAAAGTAAATGCTGATCCCACAAGTGCATGCGCTGGGGGCTGTAAAGAGTTGTTCCATCCTAAAAGTATGCAACTCACAGCTCCGTCGGCGGATAGGGATAAAAAATTCGCCAGGTTTAGCCTGGTACTGCGGAAACTGCTGAAAAACTTCTCCGGGAGCTTTGCAGTTACCCATGCTGAAAATGGGTCAAACATTTAATACCCTAAAAGTTGAAACTTTAGCGTTAACCTTTAAATCCTTAACGGAAGATTTCGATAAATTTAAAAATATTAATAACTTGCAAAATTCTAACTGTAAGGACTCTAATAGACAAATGAGCGTTCTAATAGGCTTTATTTTAAACGGGTTGGAACCAATTACATGCTGCAGTTCCGAGGTTGAACAAACCATCAACCTTCATCTAGATTTAATTCATGTAAAATCTCCCCTTCCAGTTCAGCCTAAAAATAAATATCTTGCGGACGAACTAATTTGATATATCTTTAAACTTAAGTTCGAACTCTTCTTCTAACACTATTGTTGTGAATGTTGTGAATGTAATAATAATAATGGTGATAATAATGATAATAACAAAAATAATAATGCTGGTAGTGGTAGTAGTAATAATAGCGATGATAATAATAGAAATGATAATATTAGTAATAGTAATAATAATAATAGTAATAGTAATAATAGTGTTCAGAATACTTTAGTCAATTTAAGTAACGATTCTAGTAATAAGTAAAGTTTCCTCTTATGCATAAAAATTAAATGTTTGAATGAAATACAATATTGTACAAAGCAAATTAACTTATGTTATATCAAAGGTATGTAATATAAACTGTTGTAAAATTTTAATGTACCTTAAAAGTAAGGTAGGTCACTATAAAAATATTTTAAGTTTATAATACAGAATATAACTGTACTAAATTTGTAACGATATTCAACGTGTAATTAATGCTGATTTTAGTATTTAATTTATATATAAAGATCTAAATTTATAATAATTAGACAGTTTCTCATCAAACAAAAAATTGGTTCTTCGAGCCGGATCATTTAACCATAAATGATCAAAAGATAATTGGACAAGCCGATTATATTAACATACACAAAAAATGGCTACCCTTCCTTGTGAAGAAATTCAAAAGGCTAATTTGGAAGAGCTTTTTAGAGTCAACAAAAATTACAAGAAAGATAGCAAGGACAGACATTCATTTGAATACTTTGAAAGTACTTTGGAACGCTTTCACAGCATTTGGAGAGGCTGGGTCGAGAAGCATCCAGAAATACTGAGGCAAAAAGCCCACAATAGTACCTTACTCAAGAAATATCAAGAAAGTTATGAAGAAGCAGAAGATCTTTCCTTAGACTTAATCACCAAAACTTTCAACTGGAAAGAATAAAGATTGCTAGATTAAATGGCAACTATATGAAATGGACC
Source organism: Poecilobothrus nobilitatus (assembly GCA_947095535.1). Taxonomy (NCBI): domain Eukaryota; kingdom Metazoa; phylum Arthropoda; class Insecta; order Diptera; family Dolichopodidae; genus Poecilobothrus; species Poecilobothrus nobilitatus. Next base: position 144,048,227 of record OX352774.1, on the reverse strand, counting down.
ACATTCAATGAATTATTATAATTATTATAATTTACAAATAAACGAGTTATTCTATCAGCATATTTGCATGCAATTACATCTGCTCCATTTACTAAGGTGAAAATACTAACAGCTATAAAGGGTTACTTGATGCTACAACGGAATTATTAACAGGAATTAAAAGGTTAGGTCAATCAACAGAATTCTGGGGACCTATATTGATCCATGTTCTGTCCTAAAATTAAATATAGAAGCCATAAAAAAATGGGAAAAGCGTCTAGCTTCTAGTAGAGAATTTCCAACTTTAGCTCAACAACATTCTTAGAACAACGATTAAGATCTATAGAAGCTATGAGCTTCTCATGAGATACTCATCGACTTTTTAAATGTAAGAAATTTAAATATTTAAACGTTGAACAAAAACGATCTTTAGTGGAAACACATAAACTATTTTTTAATTGTTTACAATATGGTAATTTCTCAAAGGGCTGTTTTTCAAAATATCGCTGTTTAAAATGTAAAGCTGCACATCATATAGCTTTGCACATTGAAAACACAAAACCGAAGGAAATTTTAACAGCCACTAATGCAGAAAGGGGGAAACGATATTTTGTTAGCAACAGCATTAATTCAAGTAGAAAATAAGTATGGAGATTATGTTTCATTTAGAGCTCTAATTGACCAAGGTTCTCAAAGATCATTTATAACTGAAGCTGCTATGCAATGTTTTAAACTTCCTCGTAGTTATGACTAAACCATCATTAGCGATTTACTACATAAAAATATATCACCAAATTCAACAAAAATCAATCTGGATGATTTAGCAAATCCAACTTTTCACATAACAGGGAGAATTGACATTTTGTTAGGCGCTGATATATTCGGCAATATTATAAAAAATGGAGTAAAGATAAGATAAGATATCTCACTGCACAAAAAACAGCACTGGGTCAGGACCTGTACCAATCGACCTGTCTGTCAGGACCTGTGCCAATCGATTCAATTTATAAGATTTTTAGTTTAATTTCAACTGAAGATGTGGATCAATATCTGAGAAAATTCTGTTAACAAGAAGAAATAAAATACCGTATTGAACCCTCAGTTCAGGATTTACTAGCAGAAGAGATTTATAAACAAGATGTCCAACGTTTACCATCAGGCAGATATCGAGTAGGTTTACCGTTCAAATTGATCTCAGATGCAGAGTTGGACGGTAGTCGTTCAAGAGCATAACAGAGACTATATCAATTAGAGCGCAGTTTTAAATTAAATCCTGGGTTAAAGGATAATCCAGCTGATATCGCATCTCGAGGCATGAGTGTGGGTCAATTAGGACAACAGCAACTGTGGTTTAAAGGACCGGAGTGGCTAAGTCACACTAAAACCTTCTGGTCCCATTTAAAAGACGTTAAGCCTCACACTAATTCTGAAGCAAGAACTGTAACGTTAAGCACTGTTGTCAATCTTTCAGAACCTGAATGGAACATCCAATATTCATCTTTTACTAGAATGATTAGAATAACGGCTTTGTGTTTGCTATTCAAGAACAATTCGCTTATTCCAAGGGAAAAACGAACAAATTATTTATCAACTGAATTAATTACAGCTGAAAAAACTTGCGTACAGCTCATACAAACGACTTTTTTAAAGATGAGATTGAGCAATTAAAAGGTAATAAAGGGATAAAACTATCAAGTCAAAGCAAATCTCTTAATCCTTTCTTGGGCTCAAATGGATCCTAATCCTGGCGCCAGTATTATATAAACAAAAACATCCAATAATAATTGATGGATGCTTATATTTATAGGCCAACATTTCCATGCATTAAATTAAATTAATTACCTGGTCCCTTTAATAAAATACAAATTAAAATAATAGTAATTTTGTTCTTTATAATATTGGTAAAGAGTGACAATATTGTAACAAAATTACTTTAGTTGTAATCATCTTTTAAATTATACACATTGTTACGGTTGGCAACGCTTAAGAAATAAAGTTTCCAAAAGGTAATGAAACGTCAAAAATTTAGGTTTGTTAAATTCAAATTCTAAAAATGAAATTTGTTAAATAAAATTTTTAAAAATTTAAGTTTACACTAAGTGAAGTAAAAGTGTAATAAAAATCTGTAGTAACAGTTTCAATACATTAATGATCACGGAACTATATTACAATTTTGTCACGTTGTTTTCAAATAAGTAAAAATGTTTCAGTAACGTAACATTATTGTAAAATAGTGTTGAATACTATTTTTTAACGATTTTAACACGTAGTTAGGGAGCGTCTACAAAACTTTTTACTTCACGCATGGTGTCGTAATAATATCGACATATTCCTCAAAATAATTAGAAATGTTTCGTTCTTGTGTCCATTTTGTCACTAATTTCTACTTGGGTAGATTAGCGCAAATCGAAAAAGAAATGGAAAAATATAAAGTAAAAATTCTTAGATTAAACGAAATAAGATGGCCGGAGATGACTACAGTAAACACAAACACAATTCTGGCTATTCGGGCTGTCAAACAGGAAAACACGGAATAGGGTTAATTATAGAAAAAACCATAAACTACATAAATATCAAGACCGGAACAAGACCCCTAAGAATGTATTAGTGCAAAATTTAAACATGTATTGTGAAAATTGAGAGAGTTTTGACAGTTTCCTTTTTTCATTTTCTTGCTTAGAAAAAAGTAGAAAATTATGAAATTTTAGCAATTGTCATTTACAACTTTAAATATGAAATACTACCCTAAATATATCGAAATTGATATTAAAATAAAATTCAAAATTTTTCTAACACGTATCAAAATTTCAAGGTTCAACTCGAATTTTTAAATATATTTTTCTTAAAATATATTTTCCAACTTTTTCTAGCATTTCTTGACTCCACCATTTTGAAATGTTTAAATAAAAAAAAAAAAAATTTTTTTCTTTGCTATCTGTCAATTTTTTAAAAGCTTTCGAAAAAAAAGTAGGATAAAGCAGATAACAAAATTTAATTTTATATCGAGTTCTAATATATTTAATTTTAATGAAAATATATAAATTATATATTAAAAAAAATTTAGAGTTTTTCCTAAATACTGGTGAAAAAATTAACTTTCTATCAATTTTTTTTAGTATCATTACAAGTATTGGAAAAAAAAAGAACCTGAAATTTTTGGTAAGCAATTTTATTTTTTCGATACACACTATAAAAAAGATAAGGTGCATTAAGAATAGTGCAATATTTATATTTTATAATTTAATTTTTTTATTGCTTTTTAATTATGGTTCGTACTTGTTGTATCCCTGGGTGTAAATCGAATTATAAATGTAAAACGAAAAATAAAATTTATACAGTTTCAACTTTTCGATTTCCCAAGGAAAGAATTTTAAGAAAAAAATGGATAGAAGCAATTCCACGAATAAATTGGAATCCAACAGAAAGTAGTGTTGTCTGTTCAATCCATTTTTGTACGAAAAGTTTTCGTAGTCAGAATTCTGACAGACCAACTTTATTACCTAATGCGATTCCAAGCATTTTCCCTAATATTCCGGATTTAAAATTAGTTGATGAAAATTGTATTTTTAATTTTAATAATTTAGTAACTAAAATTGAAGAAAAAATTGATTTAAATGGCTGGCTTTTGTTTAAAAATAAATCTTATATTGTGTTATACTGTTTAGAAAATGAGAATTATTTCGGTTGTGATTTCAAATATAGAATTAAAATTAATGAAAATTTAGAAATCAGTTGTTTCTCGGGTACTAATAAAGAGCCAGCTAAAAAATTTAAGAATATTTTACATGAGCACATGAAACTTGTATTTTGGTCCCAGCTAATAGAATTAATTTCATTTTTAAATAAGACAAATTTAGATTCAGACCCTAACCCTTCGTTTTTTTTAGAAAATTCGTTGATTCTCCTGAACAAATATCAAAAATTAGAATATGATGTAGAAAGTTCAGAACAGTTACATATTATGATTCATCAAATAAAACTTCTTAGTAGGAAAAACTCGGTGAAGAGGTATAGTTATAATACAATAATAATGTCATTTTTAATCTATGCCCATTCTAAATCTACATATTCAGTTCTTAGTAAATTTCTTTTTCTTCCCTCTATTAGGTATCTTCGAAAATTATCTTCAAGTTTACATATAACACCAGATCATAAAAATGACGAAAATGATGATCATTATTTAACTGCTGCATCTCAGTCCTTAACGTTGTTTTAATTTTTTTTTTTTTTGTTGTTTTATTTTATTTAGTTTTTTATTTATTTATTATTTTTTTAAGAATTATGTAGTTTGAATTTTATTTTTGTAGAAATCGTTTTTTTAACATGAATTAACATTTTATTTTTAGAATTGTTTTTGTGGATTAGGCCTCTTGAGATACCACATTAAAAAAAACGCGCCTTATCCTTTACCTCCAGGGTGGTGTGGAAATAAGGATATAAACTTAAATACATATTATTCATATACAGATATGCACACGAAATAAATACCATATCAATTTTTCAAATTAATTTAATTCGCTCACTTTTTTTGTGCTATTACTGTACCAAATAAATTTGCTCTCTTTAAAGAGCTTTAAGCTTTAGGATGAAAAAATTTTACAAAATTCGGGTAGACTTTTTTTTATCAACGTTTTTATAAATAAAAAAATTATGAATTCAATTCTTTTTTGTATTCACATACTGTAAAAATGAATTATGAATTTTAAGGTTTGCTTAGAAATTTTTTCAAAAAATGTCTATTTTAGAAGTTATTAAAGATTTAAAGTTAGCTTTTACTTTTCCCATAAGAGCAAATGTAAATAGTGGGGTAAATTGAGCTTTCGTTCTCTTCAGTTCCTGTCTTGATAGTTTATGTAGTTTATGGAAAAAACACTCAGAAATAGCATTATAACATGGAAGCCAGGCTCAAACAGAATAATTACCACAAGATTCCATAGCAGAATAAAGAAGACAACTATAATTCACTGTTATGCTGCTACAGAAACTGCAACACTAGAAGTTAAAGATCTGATATGATTCTACTGATCGGAGACTTCAATGCAAAAGTTGACGACATTAAAGCTTGCAACAATAGGAGCACACGGAATTGGTATAAGAAATGACAATGGCGAAAAACTAAAAGTACCTGTGAGCAACAGGATCTGGTAATAGGAGGTAAAATCTCCCTATATAAGACAATACACAAATACACGTGGGTTTCCTCGGATGGTCGTATTAAAAATCAAATAGATTACATATGTATCAGTCGCAGATGGGTAAAATCTCTACAAAATGTAAGAACATGGAGGGACGATGCACAAAGTGACTACATGCTTATAACTGCAGACATACAAATCAAACTTCCAGGTAGAAGAAACCCATCGGAAAATCAAAGGAAGAAACGTCTCTGCACATACAAGTTAAAATCTGACGATATTAAGTAAAAATTTGTAGCTCGTCTACAACAAGGGATCACCACAGTGCAAGTAAGAACACAGGAGGAATTCCAGAATCTATACTGCCAAGTAGGGATAGAAATTCTAGGAATTAATAGACCCCCCGAACCCAAAGAGTGGATTTCAGAAGAGATATGGACCGCCATCGAGAACAGAAGAAATTAGGCAACAATTATTAACATCCAACAATGAAGAATTGAGAAATACTTATTCAGAAATATGTAAGAATATCAAAAAAAATTCAAAGAAAGACAACAGAAAATTCTTCAACAATATTGCAAGAAATGCCCAAACGGCCGCGGAACACAGAATAATAGCCGAACACTCTATAAAAATATACAGATATTATCAAGAAAGAATTTTCATAAAGCAAAACCAATAAGAAACAAAGAAGGTAAACTACTCACATCAACCCAGCATCAATTGACCAGATGGAAAGAGCACTTTGCAGAGTTCAATACGCCCTGCCATGATATACAAAAATTAGAAGAACAAGAACTAAATATAAAAGAAGATGCATCCATAGATCAAAGAGCATCATCTTCCAAGGAAATAATAGATGCAATCAGAAAATTGAAAAACAGCAAGACTGAAGGATATGACTGTATACCGGCTGAATTTGTAAAAGCAGGAGAAATAACTACTGCTAAAACTTTAAGGCTAATAATTCAAAGTACATGGAAGGAAGAAACAATCGCATCCGAATGGAAAAAAGGGGTTATAATTAAATTACCGAAGAAAGACGATCAGACAGAATGCCAGAATTGGGGGGAAATAACTATACTAAACAACGTTACAAAAATTATCGCCTTAATTTTATACTCCAAAATATAACAAAAAATGGATACAAATCTGAGAGAAGAACAGGCAAGTTTTTGGGAAAGCCGAAGCTGTGCAGAACACATAAACACACTAAGATTAATTGTAGAACACTCCACTCTATATCACATTTATCGACTTAGAAAGAGCCTTCGACACTATTAATTGAAGTGCTATCTGGGCTGCTCTTAAAAAAAACAAGATTCCATCAAAAACAATTGGAAAGATCAAAGCTATATAAAGACGGAGAAACCATGATATCACACAATAGCGCATTAAGCATGAAAGTTACAACATCAGTAGGAGTAAGACAAGGATGCCCCCTTTCCCCTCTACTGTTCTGTTCATTGGGCTGAAACCCTCAAGGCAGAAGAAACGTGGGAAGATCTAAAGTAGCTTGGAGAAGAAGCGTTCAAATTGAAGTAATAAAGAGTAGGGAGTCTTGGGCTAAAATTAAAAGACTAACCCAAGATAAGGAAATTTGGAGAGAATTTGTGGAAGCCCTATGTTCCCGAAGGGAATAAAACAGAAGAAAAAAAAAATATCGAAGGTAGGTATGTAATGTAATGATGTTGTAAAATTTTAATGTAGGTTAAAAGTAAGGTAGATCACTATAAAAATTTTTTAAGTTTATAATACGGGAAATAATTGTACTAAATTTGAAATGATATTCAAATGTAATTAATGCTGACTTTAGTATTTAATTGGAATACTATTTAAAAGAATTTGAATTTTGTAAGAATTTCACTTCGTAATTTAAAAAACCACAGAACCTCTCGGACTTTTACCAAAACGTGAGACGTCTCCGTACTAAAATGACTATGACTCTCATGACTCTTCCACACGACATTCTACCCTTGTCTGATGGTGAGAACAATAAATACTCACTTTCAAATAAATAAATAAATAAATTATTACTAAAAGTAGTCCCCAATGCTGTAATAGAAGCTAAAGAAAGGAGGAAAATTATAAAAGATTCGAAAAGTGGCTCCTTAGTTTTTGGGGTTAAGAGTCAAAAAAATTTTTTTGCGATATTTAAATTGGGTGTGGGTTGAGAAACAGAATGAAACTATTTGTTGAGAAACAGAATGTCGGATTAAAAATGTTGAAAAAAAAATCGCGGAATTTGGGAAAATTTTGAAAAATAAAATGTCAAAAAAAAATATTGAAAAAAAAATGCTGAAATAAAAATATATTCGTATGTAGATCTAATAAAATTTTTTTATCGCTCCTAATGCACAATGTCACATATACATATATATAGTACCTGGCGTTGCCCGGAATATTTTATTGGCTTTATGAAATAAAAATTATTAACTTTTGTTTCTGCGTTAATATAATTTAATTAATATAGTTAACTTATTACTATGCATTTACAGATGCTGGTGGTTTATATTCTGTTTTTTATTAGATTTAGTTAAATTGAATAAACAGAGCCAAGAATTAGAGACAATTCTTCTACAAAAAATTTTTAAAGGAATCAATAATCTATTGAGTACACAATTACGGTGAAGTGAATTTCCACAATATATTCTTTAATACATATAATCGACATAAAATCGTATTTCAATTATGATCATAATGTAGTACATTTTTTTTCGTAAGTAATTCCACTTTATGTTTTGGTGAATTATCCTTTTAAGCACATTTTGAAAATTTTTTTATTAAGTTCGCTCTGTCCCTCCGTCTGTTAAAACTTATATACTGTTTAATAAAGAGCAATTAACTATGCATAGATCTCTTAAAAGAGTAATGTTGTAGAACAACTTTTTTATGTACCCTCACCGTTGGAGATCCTACAGCACCGACAGCTCTTCAAATTTTGAAAAAACTTCTTTTTAAATGCGTACATTTCAGGTTCTGTTTAGCATATTTTCAATATAAAAAATACATGATTGTTTTTTACCTTTATAAATCAACCAGAATTTTTTTACCTTTAGTTTTTCTAATTATGTTTCCTAATTGATTGGCTAAAAATATGTGTAAAAATTGTATATGGATAAGAAAGTAAGGTTTTCTGTCTTTAAATATGTATGTACTCATTTTTCATTAAATGATGTACAGAAATGTGAATATGTTTTCCAATTTAATTGATTAAGTTTATAGTATTTTTAAATATACGGATATTATACATACTATATGTACATATTTGAATGATATTTTATGGGAAACATGTTATACACATGCATCTTATATAGGTAGACCACATATAAAGACCACATGTAAGTAATGCATTTGTGAATGATGACATGATGATTGTCTAATGTAGGAGATTGTTTCTGTTTTTTAACAACGACCGAAAACGTTATGTTGTTAAGACTTAAACACAGTATTCTTAAGATACTTAATAAGGTTACTTTAATTACTGTTCTATATTAGAAATTTGCATTGAAAGGTTTTTATGGAATATTAGAAACAGTATAGATAAAAGTAAATAGTGTTGGAAATATCTTTTTAATAATAATAACAATACACAAAATTAGGCAAAATATTATTAATAAGTGCTCGTGCAGAAATGGGTTAACAAACGTTAACAAACATTTTGTCACAGGCTTAATTTAGAACCATAAATTCATCCTGCCAAATTAGACAGAAATTAGAAACAAAATTTTTTTTTGACAGTCTATCGTGTCGAAATGTGTTAATGTATCACAACAAAATTTATTGAATGAGTTTGTCTGCCAAAGTGCAATACTTGTTCAAATTTTCAATTGGTCAAATCGTTTAAGCACAACAACAAAAAATGAGAATTTCATGGCCTGAAGCCCGATGGGTTAATGTATCGTAACCAAATCAACTCAGAAAGCTTTTGTTATAAAGACCTACACTTTTGTAAATTTTCAACTCAATTGGTAAAACCGTTCAAGTGCGACAGCGAAGAAATTAAAAAATGTTATTGAGCCCTGGTGCCGAAACGGGTTAATGGATCGTAACCAAATCACCTCAGTGAGCTCCCGTGGTAAAGAGCTACACTTTTGTAAATTTTCAATTCAATTGGCAAAACCGTTTAAACGCGACAACAAAGAAATTGAAAAATTTCATTGAGTCCTGGTGCCGAAACGGGTTAATGGATCGTAACCAAATCAACTCAGTGAGCTCCTGTGGTAAAGGGCTACACTTTTGTACATTTTCAATTCAATTGGGAAAACCGTTTAAGCGCGGCAACAAAGAAATTGAAAAATTTCATTGAGTCCTGGTGCCGAAACGGGTTATTGGATCGTAACCAAATCAACTCAGTAAGCTCCTGTTGTAGAGAGCTACACTTTGTTAAATTTTTAACTCAATTGATCAAACAGTTTAAATGCAACAACTAAGAAAATTACAAAATTTTTCTGACCCCTGGTGCCGAAACGGGTTAAGGGATCGTAACCAAATCAACTCAGCTCCTGAGGTAAAGAGCTACACTATTGTAAATTTTCAACTCAATTGGTCAAACCGTTTAAGCAGGACAACAGAAACATTTAATGAACTTCGTTCGGCTCTGCTGCCCAAACGGGTTAACGGAACTTCCTAAAAATTTAACTCAGGCTTTTTTTCGAACCATAAAATCACCATATAAAATTGGACATAAATCGGAAACAAAAATTTTTTTGGAAGCCCGCCGCGCCGAATCCAGGTAACATATTATACCCAAATTACTTCGGCACCCGTCCAAAGCTAAGAAGAACATTTGTACAAATTTTCAACTCAATCGATTACACCGTTTAGGCAGGACAACGAAAAAACAAAAAAGCTTTAAATGACTCTCGGGCCGCAATGGGTTAATGAACCAAAACACCATATAGCCTATAACACTTTGCGGGGTCGTAGAAATGTTCCTGCAAAATTTGGTTGCAATCGGACTGGTGGTTTTTACGTGAAAAGGGCACAAACAAACAAACAAACAGAATTTCTGCTTTATATATTAGACTAGCAGGGCTACCCGGCGTTGCCCGAGAAAATAGAAAATTTTGAAAATTACAGTTTTTTTAAATAATTTTGGAAGAAAATTATTAAATGCATATTAAATAGATCAAAACAGAATTCTTTTATATTTTAAACATTATAAAGTAAGTCGCGGTATGTTAATCATGTCAGAATCATATCAAATTTTCAAAAACTTTATGGATGAATATCTTAGTAGAAAAGAATATTTATATTTTTAAGAATTTTTTTATTTTTTTTTGGCGAAGGAAGGTGGAAAGTTTGAAAACCAAAACAAAGAAATCGCGCGCGATCTTTGTAAAACAGCCTCCCTTGTAAAATTTTGTGGAGAGCAACTCCAAGAATATTAGAAGTTATCAATATTTTTAGATTATGTTGGGCTAAATTCAAAAAAAAAATTTCAAAGTTTTATGAAATATTTTATAGAAGAATAATTTTTAAATTTAGAAATATTGCGGAGAGTAATTCCAAAAAATAGAAGTTAGTAAATATAAAAAGAAACGGAAAAAAACTTTGAAATAAACACTTTCAAAATTTAATTTTAAGAAATTGTATGAATAAATAATTTTGATTATGAACTGATGAGGGAACGTTTACATATCATAATAGTTATATTAATATACCTATATGACATTATAGTATGTTAGGATCAAAATTATGAGATAGATAGTTAATGTTTTTAGTTTTTTATAATAAACTAAATCTTACATTTATGTTAATTCAAAACATATATATATCTAGTCGTACTTAAATAAATACTTTATATTATTGTTTTTCTACATTTAATTAATTAAATCTTATTTATTAGTGTTAGTATTAACAACTTTTACATTTCTACTTTTTCTATAACTAATAAAGTACTATTTCTTAGTGTTAGTATTAACATTTATACTTTTACTTACCATCGCTCATATTCTGAAAGACACTGAATCACTGAAGTGGTGTAAGAATATGTCACGTCATGTCTTGTTCAATTATATCACGTCTGAAGTTTCTGAAAAACGCGTTAAGTTTTTTTTTATGTTGATAATATTTAGTAAAATACAATAAGAAGAAAAATAAGGAAAATCTCAAATCGCTTTGAATTACCAACGCCATTTTAAGTAAAAATAATTTTTATACTCGTTCGTAAACTTTATGCATTAAAATTACATATACAATAGTGATATTCATCGTCTTTTATAATATGGACATATGTTAGTTACGGAGCCTGTTATTATAAAATAAGCATAAACTTAATGTAAAAAAATTGTTTTTTAATATTATATTACAAAAGCAAGAAGACTAAAACACAAAAATAGCAAATTAAAGAAAATATAGGGACCAATTCAAAGACATAGACATTAACTTCAAAGATTAAGAAAATTAGAGTAAATTCAATAAATGGATATCTAAAACCTTAATTCTAATGGATATTTTATTTATAGAGGGGGTTTAATCACCCCTCACAATGGAACTCTATTATGGGAAAACTATAAATATAAAAAAAAAAACTTATAAAAAGGGAGTAAGAGAGAGTAGTAAAATTATAAATATGAAAGAGAAAAAGATGGAGTAAGTTTCATATATTAATGCTTAATTCTATAGGATCATAAGTAGAGGGGGTTTAATCACCCTTCACAATAGAAAGGCAATCACCGCTCAACAATGGACATTTTCACATGGACAATCAAAAATACAATATAACAATAATTAAAAGACTGAGAGTAAGCTGGAGATTAAAGAAGACAGAGTCAAAGGCAGGGATTAAAGACAAAGACAAAGGCAAGGTGTAAGAAAAAATGCAAGAAGAAGTAACATACATAAGGTAAAAAGACAAAAAGTAAAAAGTCAAAAATCCAAAATATTAACTGAAAAAAACCAGAGACAAAGCAAAGACGGAGACAGAGATTAAGATATTTAGAAGCATAGAAGAAACATACAATAAGTAAAAAAAACAGAAATAAAATAGTAAAAAGTCAAACATACAAAATGTCAAATAGATCAAAATAGAGACAAATAGAAAGACAGGGTATAAGAAACATACAGAATGTAAAAACACAAAAAAGAAAAAAGTTAAAAATCCAAAATAACAAAAAAAGATAGAGCAAAGACAGAAATTATGACAGTTAAAAATATGGAAAGAGCGTACAAAATAGCAAGCAAAAGAACAAAATAACCAAAAGACAAAGAAAGAAACCACGTTTTAAAGCCGCGTGATAAACCATATTTTTAGTTTTCGCATCGGGCGCGTAAATGAACAGATTTTTCCCTGACCCAACTCTTGAACATGCAACATAAAGTTGTCCGTGAGAAAAACAGGGGGTTTCCAAATAAATACCAGTATATTTAAGTGTTTGTCCTTGAGATTTATTAACCGACATAGCATATGCTAACCGTACGGGAAATTGAAGTCGCTTAAACTCGAAAGGAAGGTTTGTATCTGAAGAAATTAATGGTATCCGCGGTAAAAAGACATCTTGTCGACATCTGTCCCACCTGGAGCATCTAGGAAATATATACCACCAGTTTTATTGCTTATTCGGTTCAATAAGGTCTGGTAAACCACTCTCTGTTCAGGTGTTAAACGCGGCTCATTAAGGGATACGAAGTCATTCGTTTCGTCAACATTATAACTTATTTCGCGCAACATCTCCTGATTATTGTGACCTGATTATTTTCTTTGTTTTTTGGAGAAGGAAGACCTATTTGTTTAAGGGTTTTTCCTATTATTCCTAACACCAACATTTCAAGTAAAATTAAAGTTTCATTAAACATATGGGGTGTATAAACAATATTGGCTTCTGGGTTTCCGCGCCGTGCATCCAATAAGATATCCTCGATCAAACTTTCTTTATGGGACTCCCAAAGCTGTTTTGGATTTGATACCCCACAAGTAGATATTAATATCGCGAATAAATATCTCAATTTTGAAGGTGATTGAGTGGCAGCAGCTTCTAACATTGCGGTGTTCCAATGTCCATCATCTTCAAGCAAACCTCTTATTTGGCAGGCTTGATGATAAGTATCATAAGTTTGACCGTTAACAGTTCGAAGATCTTGAAATGAAGTAGGTCGCCTGACCCAATGAAGCAAAACGCGTAAGTAAAAACATTCGAAATTATTTGGATGCACTGTATAAACCCGACCGAGGGCATCGGTGCATTTAATACCATTCCAGTCGGGAACTGCCACACCTTGAACTCGACGTTTAAATTTTTTCCTCGTCTTATCCCAGGTGTAATATTTTGGTACATCGCAATAGAGAAGGGTCTTGGCAAAAACATCCTGCTGGCAAAGCAAGAAAAATGCGGTTAAAGTTGTATTTGGCGGATTACTTACTCTATTTTGCAGATTCTCTTCTGTAAAATAAACGCGTTGACCATTCTCTAAGTGTACTGCAAGATGTATCACAGTCGGATGCCGTTCGTGTATAGGAAAATTTAATATTCGCCAGACCGCTTCATTGCTGTTAATATATCTCCCCATTTGGTACTGTTTTATCTCATCAGAAGAAGTACCATCCCCTTCTATGCCGAATACTACCATATCGCTACATTTATTAATATACTTACACACATATTTTATCGATTTTACGGCATTGCAAGACTTTACATTAATATGGGCCTTAAATATTTTAGTTAACAAAGGACAGAAAGGGACAACCCACCTATTGTCAACTTCAAAATCAATTTTTCGAAAAGAAGGTCCGTTAACTTTAATTACTGCTGTTTGTCCGCAGTCTTCTGTCTTACGTCTTCTGTAGAGAGCATAGCCATCTCTTCCGGTTTGAGTTTGGTCAAGAAACTTTCGCGGATAGCGTTTCGTACATGTGCCTTCCTTCATACATGGAGAATTACGGTTAAGATTCCCACAGGGTCCATGGATCATATGTTTAAGCACTAAATCATTTAAGAGGGGGCCTAACTCAGGATTTGGTATTTCCGCACTAATTATTTTGTCAATTTGATTAGGCCTAATTTTCTGTCTTAACCATAATAAAAGATGCGCATGCGGTAATCCTCTTTTTTGCCATTCGACGGTATACATCCAACATCTCGTTTCCCCAAAAACGCGACCTTTCACAATTGTATCCATAAATGTAATCAATTTTTGCCTAAATACCCTCGCCGTCAAGTCATGCCGATCATAATGCGTTTGTCCAGGCAGCAGTTCTCTCTGGATTTCTTCCCATTTTGGATTGCACGTAAACGTTATGAACAAATCCGGCCGACCGTAATTGCGAACGTACGTCATTGCATCTTGAGTATACTCTTGCATATGCCGCGGACTCCCATTGAAGGAAGAGGGAAGAATAACAAATTGGTCCAAGTCATGTGCGTTACTGTCATGGGCCAAAGAGTCTCTTAAATGAATATATTTGTCAACCCTAAGTTGTTTTTGATTGCAGCGTATGTAAATAAGACGCTCAGTTTCAATTTTAGCATACATATCTACTATAAACTGGTGAAATAGTTGTCTGCATTTGAGAATTTGATTAAAATTCTCCTCTCGCATCATAATTCGATGCGTATAAAAATTCATTGCGGATACTTTTTTATTGGTAATTGGTATGTTAGTTATAGGGTTGACTTGTGAAATATTGAAGTGGTAACCGTCTTCACCTCCCCAAAAAATTAGTGGATATTGCAGTGCGTTATAAGACCGATGAGTTTCAGCCACTCTCTGAAGGTCATTATCGTGTTTCTCTAACACAATATCTCCTTTTTCAAATTCGTTTCCTGCAATTACAATCGCGATTTCGTCTGTCAAAGGTTCGTTAAAACGTCGTTCGTGTTGTCCAGCAGGTCTTCTGTCAGCTCGAATAATAATTCTATAGTCGTCAGAAGGCATTCTTTGTAAAGCACTCTTAAAAATATTCACGTAATTGTGTCTGTGAAACATTTCTTGTAGTTGCTCTACAATATCTCTTCTGGTACCGGAAACTATACTACACCAATGTTGAACCTCTTGCTGCGCGTTCCCCGTAAAATATATTTGAAGAAATCGTGGTTGTGTATTAGCGATTGGAAGTAAAGAACCAATTTTATGATAAATTTGACCCTGTACTTTAAATGTTGGCATGAAGCCTTGTCCAAAAAATTGATTTGTCGCACCGAAAGAAGTCATTTGGAAGCAAGAGTTATATTTTCTGATATTTTTTAAGAATTCTTTAGATCGATTTGTGGTTCCCGACATTAATGAGAAAAGTGGTCGAGGGGGATTTTGGAGAGGTGTTAAACGAACCCTTCCTTTTAAACAGCACATAGCAGCTGTTTCACCTACCCACTTCTTCAGCGTTTCAGCTTCTCTTAAAACTTGTTGACGTCCTCGTTGGTCTTCTATCCTTAATCTTCCTTCTTCAACCGTTTCAGCTTCTCTTAAAACTTGTTGACGTCCTCGTTGGTTTTCTCTCCTTAATGTTCTTCAACCGTTTCAACTTCTCTTAAAACTTGTTGACGTCCTCGTTGCTCTTCTCGCCTTAATCTTGCTTCTTCAGCCATTTCAACTTCTCTTAAACTTGTTGACGTCCCCGTTGGTCTTCTCTCCTTAATATTCCTTCTTCAACCGTTTGAAATTCTCTTAAAACCTGTTGACGTCGTCGTTGCTCTTTTCTCCTTAGTCTTCTACGTTTAACTGTTTCAGTTCTTCTTAAATTCCTTTGACGTTCCTGTTGCACTTCCCTTCTTAATCTTCCTTCTTCAATCGTTTCAATTTATCTTAAAAGTCGTTGGCGTCTCCGTTGCGCTGCCTTTCTTTGTCTTCGCCTCAGTAGGTATAGGGGCACTTTGGCATGGGAAAAAATAAGCCCATATCGCACGACCTAGTTTTTAATAAACCATATCGCACGCCACGCAAATTAACCTACATTTGAATGGTCTTGAGATATAGAGAAACCGGAAGTGTTGTGACCTGGATTCTTTTAGAAGTTGGGGTAAAACAAGTCTTTTAGAGCTCTTTGATTGTATATTATTATTATATTATTGACCTATTGGTCAACATGAAAATAGTTAGCAAAACTATTATATGTAAATAATAATACACGTGTTATTTAATGTTGGTGAACTAGTTTTAAAGTGTATCTTTAAGGAATGCGTGTTTTTTTTTTTTTTTTTTTTTTTTATATGACTCTCTAAAATAGTGAAATACCTCTCACAGAGCTGAAACTGAAAAGCCTAAGAAAAAAAATGTAAATAAAATGCAAACGTTTTTTATTAAATATAAGTAATTACTTTCTCTTTATTAAACATTTTTTTTTTAAATCTATTACAATTAAAATATCTAATAGCTGTAAAAAAAAAAGAAAAATTTAAAACCAAAAAAAAGTGTAAATAA